>VSDK01025444.1:46902-77240 GCA_009767595.1 Symbiodinium kawagutii | reverse complement strand
GACGCAGCCGCACAGCCAGCAGCAGCAGCACCACCAGCACCAGCACCTTTGGTCATCAGCCTGGAAGCATGGCACGCAGGCGCGGGCCCGGATTCGACAAAGGCGTCATGGCATCAACTTCGGCCAGGACCGTTGGACCGTTGGATCGTCCGCACGAGCCGTCGCCATGAAGGGTTCACCATGGTGGGATTCATCATGGATAGTGGTGGTGCTTTGTGATGGTTATTGATGCTTCATGGTGATGTGAATGATGGGGTTGATACTGGGCATGATGATAGTAGTCAAAGATGGGTTTCAAATATGGGTGAAGGTTGACAATGGCAAAGTAGCAGTGAACTGATGCTTGACGGTGATGGTTAACATTGGCTAAAAGTGGCTAATGATGGCTGTCATGGTTTCTCAAAAGAGGGGTACCCCCAAAATGGTGGTTTAAACTACAAATTACAAATTGTTTCTTTGCTCGGAACTTGTGTAGAGCAAGTAATGTGTTGTCGATATAGTTGCCAAAATGGCTCTGCCATTTTGGCTCAAGTCCCCTCTGGCTTAGTCCTTTGTGTTGAAAAAACTCGTACTCCCGTTCCTTTCTTTGACCATGGCGGCTGAGCGTTCGCCGGGAGCCTCTTCGGAATTCGGAATCCTGACTGAAGCGAGTTTGGAAATTGTCGAACCCATCGATGACAAGCCAGAGGAGGACTATCTGATGCTGGAAACCCCTCGTTCGAGCGTTGCAGACGAGGTGGTCATGCCTTTCGCGGCAGATGAGGAGATGGAGGCACCGGCCTCCCCAATGGATCTTCTTGCTGCCGTCCCCGATGATGAGTTGAAGACTCAGGAGGACTTGAGCTCCCAGTTGCAGGACCTGGAGGACTCCATCAACAAGTTGGGCTTGACTGCGGATGCACCTGGCTCTGGTTCTGGTGAAGGAGTACCCCCGGTAGCCTCGGGCACCGAGGGGGAAACGGATCCGGTTCCACCCTCTGTACCGTTGAAGGGCTTTGTGGCGGCGACCTCTTCGGCTTCTACCTCCCAGGAGAAGGAGATTGCGGGTGTGCGTCTCAACATGGCGGATCAGACGTTCCTCATCATTGGCTGGGAGACCATCCTTAAGGACCTGCCTCAGACGGCGATGCGCTGGTTCCGCAACTTGACCCATGGGGAGATCAGGGATCTTCTGTCGGAGTTCAAGACCAAGAAGCTCACCGCTCCTGTCCTGGTGAAGATGTTCGAGGTCTATGCCATCGCCAAGCGCTCCCATGCCTACAACGAGATGTTGAAGGTGAAGCACACCAAGCAGAAGGGGGGTGGCATGTCGACCTTGAAGGAGAAGGACCCTGGCACTATGGCCTCCTCCCTGGTGTGCGCCAACTGTGCTCTGCCCTGGGGCACGGGCAACAAGTGTCTTGGTTGCCGAGGTACCACCACCCTGGATCTTTCTGAGGCCCCTCTTTCCGTGGTGGAGAGGGGAACCCTGGGAACTTAGGGTCACTTCGGCCGGCACCCACTGGTGCCCATCTTCACACCAAGGCAACCAGGCCACTAAGGAAGCAGCTTCGGTGGAGGCTGGGGATCTGGGCAGACCCCCAACTCAGGCGGCCGTGGACTCAGATCCATCCTTGGTCACGTTCTCAGAACAAGTGCCGGCGTCATGCCGTATCTCCCTGAGGACCCAAATCATGGAACTGGGCACAGACCCGGTCTTTTCGGGCCGGGAGGCTGACAACAAACCTCAGGACCCCTCCTCGGAGGACACCACACAGACGGCCCTTGTGTTTCACCCCAAGGCGGTTGAGATGGTCAAGCTTAAAGCTGCGCTTCTTGCCACGGACAAGAAGGACGTGGAGATGGTGGAGGCCAAGCGCCGCCGCATGGAGGAGCGCAAGAAGGAGGAGTTGGCGACCTTGGACGAGGAGATACAGGTCCTGGTCGAGATCCAAGCTGGGGCTCATGAGGTTGCTGAGCCGGAGGGGGCTGAGTTCTTCCGCAAGGTGGACCTGAAAGAGTTCCGCCAGTACCTCAAGCGCAAGCATGGGGAGTCGGGGGCCACCACCAGCTACGACGCCATGCGTCAGGCCCAGACCACAGCAGAGGCGGCGAAGGAGAAGAACAAGGAGCTGCAGGAGGAGTTCCGCATGCGCAGACAGGCGCTCCGGCCCGTCCAGGGCCCACCTTTCCCGGCTTGCTACCCGGATGGACCCGAGGCCCTGGAAGGAAAACAGCTCCGCCAAACGTACTTGGCAATGAAAGAGTTCCTCAAGGACAACAGCATCCCCATTCCAGGACGCACCTTGCTCCAAGCGATGCCGGAGACGGACCTCGACATCTACGAGCTCAAGGAGGAAGATCCCCAGGATGCCATGGGCAAGATGGCGCAACAGCTTCCGGAACATTCCTTGGAGAGGAAGTGTGCGATCATGGACAGCATCTTGGCCTACCACATGGGTGAGATCCGTGCCTGGGGAGGCGTATGGGAAGAGCGCGCGGGCCCCATGGATGCTCCGGAGTGGGCCAAAACTGCACCCTTTGAGGAAGCCATGGCACTGGAGTGCCGCACCAATCCCCTTGGTCAGGACCGCTATGAGCCCACCTCTTGGACCCATGGGGAGGTTTTGCAGCAGGTGGACGATCACCTACGCCCTGAGGTGCACATGGTGAAAGGCTTTTTCTGGGCTCCGGGATCCTCGGTAGCCCCGGGCACCGATGGTGAACGGCGCTATGTTCGCCGGGTGCAGACTTGGGACCTGCCTACCATGGTGACGATGCTGGGGCACAGCTGGACATTCAAGGAGATTTACATGGTCTGGAACGAGATGCCTTTGGTGATGTCCGCAGCTCGCCGAGGAAAAGGTCCCGGCATCCAGGCCAAGAAGGCGGCGGAGATGAAGGCCCAGACGGAGAAGGGCTTCTTGAACGGCATCGGGCTCCGACACCCGAAGTCTCAGTCCGAGATCAAGTTGCTGTACCGAGAGCTTGGATCGTTCTTGGCTGCCTCCACCTTCATCGCGAGGACTCCGCCGGAGGTCATGGGTTTGGATGAGGCCCCGATCCAGGACAGCAAGGAGACCATGCGCTTCAGGGCTACTTGTGACGAGCGGGTCACTTTGCCCCTGTCAGCCTTCCGCGAATTTCTGGGTGTGTACGAGAAGTTGACTGCCCGCCTTGGCGCCAAGTCCGTGGTTGACGTCCAGATGGCCTGGCGTTGCAACTGTGATCTTTGGTGGGTGGCTTTGGTTCCCCCTCAGGTGGCGGTGACCATCTACAGGAAACTGGGCTATTCCGAGGCGGAGACGGCCATCTTCATGCAGAAGTCCACGGAGGATGGGGCAGACCGGGAGACGGCGGTAGCCCTGGGCACCGGTACGTACCCGGATCTGACTCCGGACAACGTATCGAGCATCTGCAGCCCGAAGTACCGCCGGGACAACTTCGGCCACTCCCATGCCCATGCCTTTTGGGGCCGAGCGGCCTGTGGCCTCATCCTGAGCAGCATCACCCCGTGGGAGGTGAGGGCCAAGGAGCATGGCATCACGAGGGGAGGATGGGTCTGCAAGGCCTGCCAAGGATTCTGGCGCCAATCAAAGGGCGCAACGAGGTTTGTCCAGATCACGGGCACCCATCGCAACTCCAAGTTGAACCTGCAGCTCATCTTGGACGAGCCGCCGCAGAGGCTGTATGAGGACTGGACCAAGTCCAGGTTGGAGTTCTACAAGCGGGCGGAACCCACTGCCCCGCCACGTGATGTGGCCCTCTCCGTGGATGCGGACCATACCCAGCGGCTGATGTTTTCCATCCAGAATGGCAAGGGCAACGTCTCCAATGCCATTTGGTCGGTCCTGCTGAGCAGCCCGGAGTTGGACGAGCTGCGGAGGATCAACGAGATGGCCGCGGCCCATGTTCGCCCTCAACCTTGATGCTTGCTGTGAGCCTCAGCTTGCATACCTTTTGAAGCCTTTATCTGCCGGTAGTGGGCGAGTACCTCCTCGGTAGCCCCGGGCACCGATGGGGGGAAACCTCCAGGCAGGGCTTCCGAGCGATACCACTGGCACAGCCAGCTTTGCTTCGCAAAAGCAGCTTTGCGTTGCCGCTTTGCACCCATCTACCACGGGCTACCCTGTTGTACCTATCGGCTTAGCTTATGATTCTCTTTTGATTCCTTTTCACTTTGCAGTCTTTGCTGTGGCCGCTGGGGGTGCTTGCACGGTGGACTACCGGGCTGGACCTACAGGGTTAGATTATGTTGCTCTTTTCTTTCTTTCTTTTCATCTTGAGTAACAGTTTTGCTCTGTTGCATGCTTGATGGATTACCCGGATGTACCTACAGGGTTAGATCATGATGCTCTTTTGTTTTCTTTTCTTTGATTTCACTTTGGACATCTCTTGCGCTTGACATGTCTGGCATGGTGTTGACCAGTTGTCTTGCATTGTCTTGGTACTTCACATTCCTTGAGGGAACTTTCATGCCTTGTATTTGTTTCGCAGCCATTTTTCTGCAGCATTTGGACCATCCGAAGAGATGGCGCTGCCCACGTTGCACCACCGCACGCCTTTTGGCATCGCCATGGTGCACCTGCCGGAGCATGTCCGGGACTGCTTGCTGGACAACGACATCCTTCCCACACAGTCGGAAGGGGAGCTCTTTCTTCAGCTGTGCCTGAAGCAGGTGCCAGCCAGTCACCGGCATGCCTTTGATGGGACGAAGTGGATCCACCTGGTGGTGGAATGTGAGGGCATTGACCCGTCAGATGAGTTGGACCGTCAATCCCACTGGGTGACCACGACCACCTGGATGGAGAGGTTTGTGGACTCATGCCTGGAACGCCTTCCGCCCCCGGTGCCGGCGGTTGAGCGGGACTACATCCAGGACTTGTGCTTTGCTTTGTGGAACGCAGCGGCCTCGGGCGTTGAGTCCTGCAACATGCTGGACCTTCACATCCAGCGTGAACATCTGGATCGAGCCACCTGGGGATCCTTCCATCGCCGGCCTCCTGAGATCTTGGCGGCGGCTGCAAAGTGGAGGCATTGGAAGCCCCGACACCTTAAGGAGGAGTCCCACACAACCCAACGGAAGTTGGAACAACATCTTCGTGCCCGATGGGCGGAGCGAGTGATCGGCCTTCTGGAGCCTTATGCGAATGAGGTCCCCTACATGCGGGCTGTGGGGTCGGAGAACTTGGCTCAGGAATACCTGGACCTGCTGGGGGACACCAGATTCCGCACTCCAGTCCATCTGGAACACCCTCCGATGGTTCTCGGCGAAGTTTGGACTTTTGGATCCGGACTCCCTGGAACGGTTGAAGGCCAAGCGCAAGACCATCCAAGAGTCCCTGGTGGAGACAGTGGTCAAGCCTCAGCGCAAGGCCCAACTTCCCAGCAAGGAGGTGATCATCGCTTTGGAACAGATTGCTGGAGGGGGGTCCCCGGTAGCCCATGGCACCGACAGGACCTCCCCGAAGCAGATGCTGGACCAATACATCTGTGCAATTGCCCGGCTTCAGGTGGCCTGCAGCTCGCGCTTCAACGACCTGCAGCATACGGCCCCCGTGGGGTACAAAGCCACGGACAAATCCATCGAATTGTCGGCCTGGCAAACCAAGACGGTCAGTGCATTTCAGATCAAGCAAGAACCAGTTCCTCTGATTGCACCGCTCTACTCCTTCTCAGGGGTGGACTGGTGGTCTACCCTCACCACTACCTGGGATCGTTTGCTTTCTCACCCTACCTTCAAGGAGATGGACTACCTGATCCCCACGGTGAGCTCAGACTTCACAGGGCTCATTCCCCGCCCATGTCAGGCGGATCGGGCCCTTCAGTGGCTGAAGGATGCCCTTCATCGTTCCAACCTCTTGGAACCTGAGATGTTCTGCCACCTCAGCTGGCATAGCTTCCGGGTTTTCATCCCGGATTGCGCATACCAACTTGGCATGCCCAGAGATCAACGTCAGTACCTGGGCAACTGGTCTGCGGAGAGCACAGCAGACATTTACACCAAAGAAAAACGCAAGGTCGTGCAGAAGACCTGGCTGGCGGTGGCGGAGAAGATGGGCCATTTGGACCTTCAGGGCTCCAAACAGGTGCCCATTGACCTGGATCACCAACGCTGGCAGCCCGACGTGTTGGACTTGGATGTGGAGCTGGAGGACTCCAACCACTCGCCCTCACCCAAGCGAGGGAAGCTCGCATCTGAATCGTCTTCATGGTCCAAGGTCACGCCACCTAGAGGGATGGAGGATGACCCAGCGACAGAACACTCTCTTCGGGTGGTCAGTTCAACCAAGGCCAGCCGAACCACCAAGTTGATGAACATCCATCTGCTGGACAAGGAGGGCAAGGCAGTGGGCTGTGGCTGGCAGCCAGGGGCCACCAAAGCTCTTGACTTCAACCCTGAGGATTACCGGAACACTCCAGAAGCCTACGCCAAGTGCGCCCGTTGCTTCCGGAAACACGGTTTCCCCGATGGGTGGGACAACGTCCTCCCAATTGACCAGGCCCCATCCTCAGATGATTCGGATGCCCTGAGCTCAGACTTGTTCTTCGATGATTCGGTGGACACTGCCTCTGATGAAGAGAAGGTCACTGCGGAGGACCTCCGACCAACACCCCCGAAGGGGAACAGTACCTGACGACCACCGGTAGCCCTGGGCACCGAGTGGTTGGAGGGGAAGGTCCTCTGACGGGGTGCCATCCTTCGGTGTGGTGCTTAGTGGTGTCACCCGTCCTTCGGTTTGGTGGAAACTCAGGGTGACGCCACTTGACCAAGATTTTGGATCTGTGAAACAGGTGTTTGACATCTGACCAAAACCAGCCGCACAGGCCAACTGCATAGCAAAAGGTGTTGCTGCTGCAGTTGCCTGCGCTTAAGTTTTAGCCGTTTTCAATTCTATTCGGGAACACTTGTTTCTTAGCTCGGAACTTGTGTAGAGCAAGTAATGTGTTGTCGATATAGTTGCCAAAATGGCTCTGCCATTTTGGCTCAAGTCCCCTCTGGCTTAGTCCTTTGTGTTGAAAAACCCACCCTCCACTCCCTTGGACTCGCCAGGGGACCATGGCTGCTCCCGCTCCGGTGGATACGACTCCACCTGCTGAGGTACCGGAGCAGTACCGGGATGACATTGATCTGCTTCACCGACAGGCCCTCTTGATCTTTCAGCGGAAAGAGATCCCATACATTGTGATGGCCAAGATGGCCAGGGATGGCTACCGCACAGTTGAGGACCTGGCAGACAGATGGCCCACCATTCAGGAGGCCAGACGAGATGCAGCTAGGGATCTGGAGTTCCGAAACACGGATCATGGTGGACTCTTTGACCAAGCGCGCTCCACCCTCATTGGCATTCCAGAGAAGCTCAAAACATGATTGGCATTGGAGCGGTTGCCCCAGGTGGGGTGGCCCCTGCAGGACACCGTCCAATGGGTGGCACCACTGCCCCCAACCTTGATGCTCTTTGTGACCGTCGCCAGCTCCTGCAGACCTGGACAACCCAAACTCAACTCCCTGCTCCTCGCTTGGAGGACCAGGGGTCAGATGCTCTGTTGAAGAAGCAGTTCAGACTCTGCTCCCAAGGGGAAGTGGGGTGGATCCAGAGCAAGCACATCATCAGTGCTTTGCCTGAACCGGACGAGAGGCCAATCAAAACGTCCAAGAAGGTGACGGTGGACGGCTGGGAGAAGGAAGAAGAAGAAGAAACTCGCAAGCTACCGACCACGCGTAGGCAGCTGGAACGCATGCACCTTGTGTTCCGGAACAACCTCCTGATGAGTATGCTGTCCTTCCCCAGCATGCCCAAGCTGAATGCTACCCACCGGGATCTTGAAGACTGGTACCGGTGGTTTTGGGGTCGGGACATAGCTGACCGGCGCCCCCAACCCAGTGATCAGGTGTTGTTGTGGGCTGAGCGCCATGCTTGGAGGGAAATACACAACTTGGTGTACGGCGGCGTGGGCCTGAAGGAGGCCATGGCCCAAATCGGGGGTGATACTTTGTTTTGGACCAGAGAGGTGTATGAATCAGTGGCCCGACAAAAGGGTACCAAGGGCATTGGGCCCTCTTCACCATCCAAGCCGAGCAAGTCAAAAGGGAAGACCCCCTCGTGGTCACCGGCACAAGTCCAATGGTCCAAGCCCAAGGGTTCACCCAAGGGGAAGAACGGACAAGCCATGGGCTCCGGCAAGGGCAAGGACTCGGAGTGGCCGAGCAACTGGGCAAAGGTCACCCCACGGGGAATCCAATTTTGCAAGGACCATCACATCAGAAAGAAGTGCCCTGGGAACTGTGGTCGGTCCCACAATTGCCCTGTGATCAAGAACGGCTGGGTGTGCAATGCACCTCCAAGCGAGCACACCCCAGACCAATGCCCTCACCGTTGACTCCCGGCTGACCCGGTAGCCCCGGGCACGGAGGTCACTGGGGGTCCAATGGAACAGGAGGAACCGTGGGTTCCATTGGATCACATGATCAGGATTGAGACACCGCAGGGTCCCGTTGCTGGCGATCTTTCGTCACCAACACCAAGGGAGTCACCTGCTCCACCATCCACCCCTACACAGGAGGTGGGATCGATGCCTTCTACAAGATCACCCGAGGTGGAGACTTTGCTCTTCCACTGCCCTTGGCTTCGTTCGGTTCCAAACCGCTTATTGGAACGCTTGCCTGGAAATCCACGGGGACGCAAATTGGAACAGAGGTGCACCTGTTGTTCCTCTACGCTGGTCCAGACGATGACCTTGCCTTGGACCGGGTCCTACTGGAACAACACCCAGCATTCAAAGGTCAGCTCCTGGCCTTCGACATCAAACGAGCGGCCACAGACCACCCACAGGACATCATGGACGACGACTTCTACTCTGGCCTATGCTTGCATGGTCAACGAGGCGGATGGTCCTTCGTGGGTGGTGGCCCCAATTGCCGTACGTGGAGTATCCTCCGTTGGTTTCCTAAGCCAGGAGCTCCCACTCCGGTGAGGGGCCGTTCCCCACACACAACTTGGGGATTGGAGACCAACACGTTGGAGGAACAACTTGATACTGACCGAGACAGCTTGCTGCTTCTCCGTCAAATGGTTATCGCCGCCTTGGCCTCAGCAGCTCGGGATCCCACAACATTCCAGAGCTTCCTGGAACATCCCCAGGACCCCAAGGAATGTAGCAAGTCACCATCGGCATCCCAGTGTTCCACACTTTGGGCTGTATACTCAGGTGTACCGGGAATGGTCCTCGGTGCTGGGACATTGCAAGATCTCCTTTGATCAGTGCCGCCTGGGCCAGGTGGTGCAGAAGAGCACAATCTCTCTACGGACATGGCCCTCCACCATTGGCACAATCTACAATGCAACCATGGAGGCCATTCCAGACCTGATGGAATGTCATCTTCGGATTTGAGCCGGTACCCCAGTGGCATGATGCAAGGCCTGGTGCAGGCCATTGCCCAGGGGGCACCCCATCATCAATTGCCGACGGAGGCATCATCAAACAAGCCCACTCCAGCCGAGCCACCGGGCCGAACCGACAGGGCTTCGTCGGTCCCTCTATCGCAATCCATGACCGTGCAGGATGATCCCCTGCTCGTGCAATCAGGTTTCAAAATCCGTCCACTAAGGGATGGTGGCGGAAAGCCTTCCTGGGGCAGGCGACCTCCCCACCGTCGCCCACCTGGACCTCTACCGAAGATGACCAAAGCACTCCAAGAGTTCGCCGAGGCACGGGCCTCCAAACTTCAAGAGTCTGTACACAGAGGTGACCGGAAACATCCCTTTACCACGACAGAGCTGGTCGAGCTCCGCACCTTGATTGGCAAGGAACTTGGACTGACTCCAGACTTAGTTGAAGAGGTTGCTGAAGGTCAACCTTTTCATCTTTCCCTTCTCCATGGCATCGCCCAGGCCATTCAGGACATTGACTCGGACTACCCTTTGGCGGTCAAAGTCACCGCCCCAACCTGGACATCCCCAGGAGTCTGGCCGACCAAAGAAGAGCTGAAAGGGGAAGCGTCCGAGTGGGACGACTTGCTCTACCCGGAAGGTCGAGACAACTACCAGTCAGCAAAAGACTTTGCTTCCCAAGTACGGCAAACCTTCGTGGACGAAATCGAATTGGGCATGGTGGAAGGCCCATTCACCCAGGAGGAGGCAGCCATCCGGTGCCAGTGCTCTGAAGACGAGCTGTGCCCTGGACCCTTGGCTGCAATTGATGAGGGCGACAAGGTGAGGACCATCTACGATGGTAGTTGGGGTCGGGCTAATGCTCACATTCAACAGAATACCACGGAGAAGACTACTGCACCCACAGTTATGGATTGCATCCAGGCCCTGCATTGGTTGCGGACGGTCCAAAAGACCCCCCTGGACTCGGTAGCCCCGGGCACCGATGGCCAGTGGGGGCCCCCAGGGCCGGACACGACTTGGTCTATCCTTAAGGCAGACGTCACCAAGGCCCACCGACGAATCAAGATCACCCAGGACGGGTGGCGCTTCCAGATTGCACGCTTGGACGGTGAATGGTGGATCAACAAGGTGGGCACCTATGGGATGGCCAGTGCACAACTCTACTGGGGTCGCATGGCCGCACTTTTGCTTCGCATATGCTATGCCATTCTACCTTCCATCGACTGGGGCTTCGTCTTTGTCGACGATTTTTGCTGGCTCCTTCGAACCTCAACAGCCCCCCGGGACTGTGCAGCCCTCTTGCTCTTGCTGCTAGCATTGGGCTGTCCGTTGAGCTGGCACAAAACGGTTCTCTCAGAGGTGAACACATGGCTTGGTTTCCAGGTGAATCCCAGAGGCCCCACTGTCGACTTTCCTTTGGAGAAGCGTGAAATCCTCCTTGCTTTGCTTCAACGCCTCAAAGATGGG
The DNA here is from genome assembly GCA_009767595.1 of Symbiodinium kawagutii. Classification (NCBI taxonomy): domain Eukaryota; class Dinophyceae; order Suessiales; family Symbiodiniaceae; genus Symbiodinium; species Symbiodinium kawagutii. Next base: position 66,399 of record VSDK01025444.1, on the reverse strand, counting down.
TCTACTTTCTCAGCCAAAGACATCGAACGTGCTCTTGGGCGACTCAATTGGGCCACCTCAGCTTGGCCACTTAGTAGACCTTTTCTCCAACCCTTCTGGGCATGGAAATCTGCGACGATGACATCTGGTCGTCCTGGCCAGATCATCCGTTCCTTTGCTACTCTGCTCATCTACTTGCTCAACCATCCACAGGTCCAACCTTGCCCCTATGACCCCTTGTCTCCATGGTGGGGAGCGAGTGATGCTAGTGCCGACCCAAACGGCACGGCCTTTGTGGGCGGATGGCTGGCGAACGTGGAAAATCCATCCAAGTCCCAGACCTGGTGGTTTCACTTCGAGATCAATTTGGAAGAACATACTTGGGCCCACAAGAACGGGGACCCAACAAAGAGGATCGCGGCCTTGGAGATGTTTGGCACCCTGATCCTCACCTACTTCCTCCTGCTCAAAGGTGGCAACTCCCTTCTGCGGACCAGGATGGCCCTGATCTCAGACAACCAAGGGAACATCTTCGCGATGCTCAACCAGAAGACCAAGAAGATGCCAACTTCAGCCTTCTTGATGCAGCTCATCGTTCTGCTTCACCGTGCTGGGGTGCAACTTGCGCCTTCTCACATGAAGCGGGACTACAACCAGTGGGCCGATGAGCTCACACACAAAGGATACAGAGGTTTTCCATCGGACAGACGTCTACCTGTCCATGAAGCTTTTTCCAAATTTGACCTTTTGTGGTCCATGCTTGGGATGCCCCAAGTGCGACCTCCTCTCAAACGGAGGAAACAATCTAACTAAGCCACCCAAGGTCCTCATTGGAGCCGGGTGGCTGCGGCTGTTTTTCAGTACAAGTGGTGTCTTTTTCCCTCTTTTGGAATTCTGTCTCGGTAGCCCTGGGCACCGATGGGTGGAAACTCAGGGTGACACCACTTGACCAAGATTTTGGATCTGTGAAACAGGTGTTTGACATCTGACCAAAACCAGCCGCACAGGCCAACTGCATAGCAAAAGGTGTTGCTGCTGCAGTTGCCTGCACTTAAGTTTTAGCCGTTTTCAATTCTATTCGGGAACACTATAGGATAATTTAAGGGTACCTGGGGTACCCTATTTTTAGAAACACCCTGAGGATAAATGCAAGAATTGATGATGGTGGCTGCTAACGGTCAATTCTGCTTAGAAGGCAATAATCACAAATGACGGAGATTCTGTAGGCTGTGCAAAAGTATCACAATACAACATATTGCAGCACCTGATTGATGAAACCCTTCTCCCCGGATTCCCTGAGACAATGTTAGAGTGATTTTTTGGGAGTCCATGATGTCAATATCAGCTGTCAAGTACTTCATAGGAGACATGGGGGTGTCCATGAGGTACCCCAATCAAATGAAACAGATCCAGGGGTTGGGTGAACTACAACATTTGACTGATGATTGCATATGACTGCGTATTGGCATTATCTATCTCATTGTGCTCAGGGTTTCTGGATGCCGTGGATCTTGAAACATCCTTAGCACGACATACAGTTTCTGCTTGGGCACTAGCCAGGAGCAGGCCCGCATATCTTGGCCAACCATCCTGGGATGGGGTCAGCATATGGAAGATCTCGCTGCTGATTTCAGGCGGGTTCGCACGAGAGCGAGCTTCGAACTGCGAAGTGTTTCTCAGTTCTTAAAAACGAAAACTTCGCAGTTTGTCCATAAATAATCATAAATCGTGGTACCTACTTACCGTCCAGTGATAACTATCAAGACTTGGCGCTGCGCCAGCTCGTCTGTAGGGAAACCACCAGCTAGAGGGGTACACTATTCACGGACAACATGGACAGGGAACACATGGGAAGACCATCAGGTACACAATGTAGTGCCCTAGAAATGATCATGACAACAGGGACAATAGTGTTTCATTGGGGGAAAAATGCCTTCGAAGGACTTGCCATTTGTGGCTGGCTCAATGAAAAATATGACCACGATGAGCCATGGGTCCTCATTTGATTGGCGGATGATGACTGAGTGGGGAGGACCCATGGTCTATCTACAAGTAGCACCCGCCCGAGGCGGGAAGTTTCCAAGCATTTAGATGCCTCCAGGGAAGACATTGTGCCTATTGGATGCAGCGCAACAAAATCACCAGCGCAACAAAATCACCACAACAAGATCACCAGCGGAACTCGAACACCAACACAAAATCACCAGCACAACAAAAACACTCGCACAAATCAGAAGAAAAAGCACCCAGCAACTTCACAACACATTGAGGATGCAGCATCTCTCCTACATCACCTCCTGCAGCACTATTATCGCCAAAAACATTCTTAGAAGAGCTGCAGATGCATCAAAGACAAATTAAATGGATTATATGCTATTGTATGCACATAAAATACATATGTGTGGGAGGAAAAAGGTCCTTGTCAGGAGTCTAGCTTTCGATGGCCTTCGTGTCATGTTGTTCCCCATAGCTGACATGCTGACTTCTAGCATGCATAAGAATACACGATTTGACCCTGGAAAAGTTTTACATGGAGATCGCGAAAGTTTTGCGACATATTTTTTCTGGCGAGGATGGCCATTTCCGGATCAAAGAATTTAGACCAACACTATGTTCATATGTATTTATAGTCATACATACATTTTAGAATGCCTTCAATCTTTTCTACATTGTGTTATTATTCTTGTTCATGTTGCGCATTAAAAAATCAGTTACGCTTATTATTGCTATCAATTCCTATTACTATTATTTTACATGCAGCAACACTCCTCCACCACCAATTGGTAATTCATCCCCAAGCTGAATATTTTCTCTTTGACACCTAAATGAATTTAAATTTCAACTGATAGTGGTCTTCAAGAGAAAATCAAATCAATCAACCAATGCTAAAAGTTTTGGCCAGTACTAGCAACCATGGTCCATGTGATGCCAGGCAAGAGGTGTGACAGAACTAGGTTTTTTGCTGGCCATGTTGGTGTGATGTAGGGATGTCCACAACTGCTGTACCCTGAACTCATTGTTGTTTCTTACTGACCGTGATAATCGCTTTGGGATTTGGACTGGCAGAGTACACGGATAATCCCTTCCAAAATAAATATCCTCAAGAATCCTTACCGTTGGTAATGTCACATGCTCCATTTGACTCAATCTGTTCCCATCTTGAGATGGTTATTGGCTGTACTCAACAATGGCTGCGGACAATAACCGGCGGTGGACAACAGTTGCTCGTTCACAAGCTGTGAACAGGTACCGCTCCGTGACAGCAGCATTGAACCGGGCACTTCAGCTTTGGAGGAAGAAGCAGGAGATGGGGAACTGGGGCGGTTACATCTTGGTACTGCTTTGTGTTCTCCGATTTTTAGAGAAGCAGATGTTGCTCTTTGGCAATGAGCTCACACTCGGACACAGGTCAAGGACTGCAGTCTTTTGTGGGTTGTACACGTGTGGGGACGCCCACACTGTTGTAATTCTTGCAAGCAATACAAGTATCTCGCACTAATCATGATACATGCATTATCCACTCTCAGTTCAAGATAGGCTGGACAGTAATCAGGACATGGACATTTTGTGACCATGGGATTGTAAAGATTTATGCAATGTGCCCCTAGAAAATCCTGCAAGCGCTGTTCATTGCCCGTTTACTGTTGCCAGTCTCTCACCCATATCCATACTTCTTGATATATCTCGGAGCCACTGACACTTGTGGATTTCCTAGTGACACACAGGACATGCATCTCAAACTGTGATAGTCCACGACTGCAAATGATAAATAAGCGGACCACTTGATACCAGTCTTTCAGGCAGTGCTGTTACTTGCGTTGCTACGTTTAATAGACCGACTTACATCACTCCTGAGTGATTGTCAGTACGTGTGGTCACTGCTCCTGAATCACGTATTTTACAGATCTGTGCCCAAGGCTTCGCAGCATGGATTCAGGCTTTCAGATGCATACCACATGATACGGCTGATGGTTATAGCCACGACCAGGGACAGCCATTGATTGTGTATCCATCGTTTGATACCTTGGTGGATTTTGTGGGTTCAGGCTGTCAATTTTTCGACACCGTTACGCAATTTTTGAAAGGTGATGCACTGCAAATCAATCCATTCAACAGTCTTAAGTACGATTTACTAGCACTAACAACTATTCACCATCAATACTCACTATCCACATCTATCCACCATCATTCACTTGATTTTTTCCACCATGTAACCATCATCAAGGCCGTGTTGAACATCAACGGTTCTGGCTCCAGGCGACTCCACGACAGCGACAGGAAGGGGTGGATCTATCGATGATGATCCAATGGACCTGGTCCGGCGTCCAAGGAGTCCATGTTGATATCCGATACGATGCATAGGAAAGGCGTTGCGAGCATACGTATATGATCGTATATGCCTATACAGATACTGTATACTGATATACATATGTAATACACCTATATCAAATAGATGAACAATGAAACATATATATATATGTAAAGTGTATATGTTTGTATTTACATATTCATACAGAAACATGTACTAGATGTATGTGCAAAGATCTACACGTATTTGTAAAGTATTGCTGCGCATCAGTTCCTGTAGCTTTCATCGTCATGCTTCTTTTGTCCCTTGGGTTTTGGAACAATCCGTGCATGGCCCTTTTGCTTGGAGGATTCCTGTCATAGCAGTCTCTCAGCATGGCAGCTTTGGAAATTCTTTGTGGCTTCATTTGCTGGATTCAGCAACAATAAACCTCATTAGTCCTCGGATGTCTCGGGGATCATTCAATGTATCAACAGCACATTGATGTTTCCACACGTTTGCGGTACCGGGCATGCCCCGTTTTACTAGAACACAGCTGCAAACACTGAAGTCAATGGAGCATTAGCCCATGCGCTTGGTCGACTGGTGGGAACACATAGCGGAACCAATTCATGGGCGATGGCACCTGTGGCACTGGAGTTCCTGAGGCCCGATTTGAGGGAGGATCGCATTGCAGACATGATGCAGTGGGTTTCGCACTCAGTGGAGCGCAGTGATCGACGTGATCATGGAACTCATGGCTATTCATGGCTTCTGCATTGTTTGTACTCTGATAGTCATCGCAGATCATGATTCGATCATCCAAGGCTGATGGTCTTGAATAGTCATTGCCCACGCTTGCAACACCTAGCCAGCGCAACAACGATGACAATGGGCTTCATAACCAACAACACTATACGACACAAATGTCTAGCTGAAACCACGGGCCTCTCTACCTGTTGCGGATTTCATTCGCATTTAGGTGACCTCATAGCAACATGAGGCCGGCCATCCCAAGAAATACGAAGCACCGAGGGAACAGCAACACCTGCAGCTGCCGAGATCTTTGAGTCGGAGCTGGACAAGTTCAGACAGCCCACTCCAAGGCTCATGGATCCCCATGATCGACGAATCTTGGAGGCCAGGAAGCGGCGACTGCAACCCACACGCGAGCCATGTGCTGTTTCCCAGTAGATGTTGGACTCTGAAACAGCAAACTGGTGGACCATAGTGACATAGTGACGATATGTGACGATTGATTGGAAGCGTTAACATGGTGATATGTCATGATTGTAACAGTGGTCATGGTGGTGAAACACCGTCAAGAACGTACATAGGATAGTGAAAGTGTACACTATGATTTGCAGTGGCTTTATCAATCACATCCAAGTAGTCTCCATGGATGACAAGCAGTTTAGAATGGAAACCTCCAGCATTGGATGGCACCCCATCTGAAATCTGTGTTTGGAAACGCCTCTGTGATTGATCCATCTTTGGGAGGGATAAAATCACCCCGCACTCACTGTAGTTGGGTTGTCACAGGAAACACAAACATACCTAATTTTTCAGGGTTACTTAAAGCCAAACTTTAAGGAATTGAATGGGAAAACCATGGAAAACCACAAAGCATCTTCCAAGCACCAATTTCTGTGCTTCATTGCACCGTTTGCGGTGGTCTTCTAGGGTGTACCGACATGAGCAATCACAACCCCCAGGAACTAAGTCAACCGCCACTGAAGCTCCAGGCGTTATTTCACCGTTTGGATGAAAATGGTGTGGGATCTTGCGCTCCGGAGGACTGGGTGAGTATCAAACACCTTTGGTTCACGTTTGGTGTCAGTAGAATTTATGTTCACAATAAATTGTCAACCAAAATAGAATTATTCTAGTGTGAATACACAGATTTGGAATGATGTTTGTTGTCGAATATCAGCAGATCTGCTTTTTTTTTTTGAAGCTGCAAGCGGGGTTGAACACCATCAGAGTTGCTAGCAGTTGCCGGTTCATACTGCAGCTCCCTAGAACCAAGACCGTTTCAACCTGACACAGGATATTCAGAAAAGATCCATCCTGCACGGGGTAAGCCGTATGGTTGTGTCACTTGGACTTTCGAAGCTAAACCAATTGCCCCGCCAACCCAAGGGTTCATGTTGGTCACGGTCACGCTTTACAACCATCTAATATGCCATCTACCGCTCATAGTGGGTCAGTTGGTGACGGGTGTCACCACTTGTAGCTATCGCGTCCAAGGCATGGTTCTGAAGGGCTAGAACAGTGACCCTGATGCCTTCCAATCGTGAAGGCTTTCAAACTAAGTGTTTCATGCTCCTATTTTCAAGCCCATTGCTTGCACACCCATTGGCTGCATTCCATCGTCACCTTTTTGTACCGCCATTGTGCCGCAAATGATTGCCTAATATTGCCTGCTGTACTGGTAGTCCTGTTGGCAAACACCTGGTGATTGGTAAAGATTGGTCTTAGTTCCTGTGTTTGTATTTCCATTTTTCGAATTTTTTCGATTCGGTTTGAACGGGGCCGTTGGAAAAGTTAATGAATAATAGTATAAAATAGTCCTATTCACATTTGGGTTCTACCTGCCCATTGTCACATCTGCAGCTGGGAGGTTCTATAAGAGGGGCCTCTATCAGCGATTTAAAAGTGAAACGTACCAGAGAAGGCAGAAACTGACCTTGTGTTTTTTGTCCATAGTTTCCGCTGAATATTTTTTCCTCTGGGTTTGCTAATATAAAGCCACCATATTTTCCGATACAGAATAGATTTTGCTCACTGCTCTGTTTATCATTTGGCAAGGCCTGGGGTAATGCAAGGGATGCATGGGCTGATTCAATATTGCGTTTGTACAATTTCGAATCTTTTACATTCTTTTACTAGATAAATATATATTATATTATATATAGACATTTATTTGAGATTGTGTTTGACGATGGTTGTATCATCCCTGATGATCTGCCACCCCCATTGTGCACGAGGACATTGCCGGCGGAGAAGAGGAGACAGATGCAGCTTGGCGGCACATGTGCGATCGTGAGGCGAGGACAAACTACAGCACTATGTTTTGTTCCATATGGCTATGGGTCAATATTAACCAACCAATAATGGTGGATAATAACCAACAATAAGGCAAACCATGGTTAATGATAAGGGAACCAGGGGTACGGGGTTTTGACCCACAGCCATATGCGATTTTCTCAAATCAGGGTACCCCCAAATCATCTAGTTTATTAACCATCTATGGTCATAAACCGTGATGAACCAACCATGGAGTCCCCTATTTTGAGAAACCACCATATCAAGACAAATTACTTGAAGTATCAGTGATGGCCAAAATAGAACCCTTTAAACTTTGGTACTATATGATTGAAATGGACATGAATAAACCAATCAATCTTACTAGACTTTCGAGGGTTTCTATCCTACCGACAAACCCGGTGGTGTTTTGGCCAGCTCGTTGATCCAAGGACAGGAAGGAGAACATCGTGGACGTTGAAACGGTGAAGGCATTCTGAAACTGCTTAAAGAGATATGGCTACGGCTACGGGTCAAAATCAAGCATCTCCACATTGCCTAGGTCAACTTCCACTATGCACCGGCTGTTTTGCTGATTCTTGAGATGTTCACTAGGGATACAGCGGTTTGACTCACAACAATATAGGTTGCGAAGCACTGCTTTCACCAAGAAAGTTTCAGTTTTCAGAGTTGTGACATTTGAAAGTCTGAAACCTGAGACTGGATAGACTTTGAAGCATTGGCCTTTCCTGTAGGCAGTGGTTGGAGAGGATCGAGTTGAATTGCTGCCATTTCTGGAGTCACCTGGTTGAAGCAGAGAGATCAGCCACTGATGGGAGGATACGGAAAGGTTTGGAGGTCGAAGAAATAGATGACCACCAAGTATCACTAGGTGAAATTGGAATGCTGCCAGAGGACCTTCCACTTTAGGGAGCTGTAGATAGACAAATCAATCAACCGTTTGGGTACCTTCCTCATTTCCCACACGTCACTGAACCTGAACGCACCTTTGGTGGGGTAGCATTCGATTCTTGAGGAATTCGGATTTCACAAGAGGCGATCTATTTTGGATACGGAAAAGAGTTTACTGCACATAATCAGTACATATACTGTTTTACTTTACTGTGCATTTTCTTGAGAATGGGCGTAACATCTTGCAACCAGTGCCCATGACATCCGAAACTCGTGGGACTCACATGAGCGGTGCAACCGCGCAAGGCTCATGTGTGAGATTTCAGAGAGCGGCGTTCGTGCTCATGAGGGTGCCACAGAGGCAACGATTGGGTCCTTGGTACCATCGAATGCGCTGCTGCTGCGGCTGCTGATGCTGCTGCTGCGTCACTCATGGTGCTTCGCGGGGTAATGTGGGGTTCCTGTAGGATGTCGGCAACCTGAGCGTCTCATGGCGAGTTTTGTGAAAGGATGATGGAGGCGGTCCAACGTCAGTGAGAATCGAGAACTATCAAGAATCAAGACATCGCCATCAAAACAAATCTCAATAAGTGGAGTGATGTACTTACTGCGCATTTGATTGGATGCACCATTTTCAACTATGCTACTTCAAAATTTCCGGAGACTTATTTGGAGTTGAGAGCAATGGACAGCAACGGTATATGCATATATATATATATATACATTCTATTCTTGAAAGGTGCCACTTCTTCAAAGATATCAAATCGCCTTGGTGGCAAACAGCTCACAAAGATCGGCAGCCCCTAGTTGGACTGTTTGTTGATGAACAATTCTCAGGACCGTGGATTTCCAAGCTCGGAAAAGAGCATCGTCCAGAACCTGTTCGGAAGTAGTGTATGTTGTGGAAAACCCGACTTGACCAGAGGATTGGTTGGTACATGTTGGTACCATTCACCCTAGCTTTAGCGCTTCACCATCGCATCGTACCACAATGTACCACAGCTATGGCGCAGGTGGTTCGTCAGGATGGGCGAAAGTTGGTGCTGCAACATCGCAAAGCTGCCTGGGCCATAGCTTCCAACAGGAGAAGTGATGCCTCGTTTTTCCATTAGCTTGATGGGAATGAGGGCTCCCAGCACCAAGCTCAACGGGAATGAGGGTTACCAATCCAACACCAAATGCCACAAAAAATTACTGGACAGTTGATACAGTTGATCAGTTAACGATTCTGACTCTTTCCATTTTTCGGGATGCTCAAAGGCGTACTTCCTTGAATTGACACACACCTTTTCGAGTGACAATTTTTGCACTGTTTTTTGACCATGAGGGATGGTTGTCCATTGCTTACATATCCTCATGGTTGTTTCGTTAAATTAATGTACTGATTGAATCGTCAAGTATCCCTTTTCTTGGCACGTCATCTCCATTGGCCCTGTTCTCAGTGGCTCATGTCCCAAAATGCAGAATCGAACGCAAGGGTAACCCATGGCAACCCCAAATGGGCAAGCATGCACCCTAGCTGCCATGGATATGCAGAAACCTGTTGTCACCATCGAGATCTGGTCCCCCAGGTGGCTCGAAACTGTTCACGTCACCTGTCTATGATCCCCTAGATCTTCTGAGAAGGGCGATTGGAGGGCATGGCTGCCTGGCTGAGGTTGGCGGAAAGATTTGGGTCTTTGATGGAACGCCTCCAGAAGAGGTTGGGACATCCAGTGGCATCCAGCTTGAGTTGGAAACTGCTGCTCAGCAGACGAACGAACAATTGGCATGTTCAAAAGCATTTGTCATTTGTTCAACAGCATTTTGATGTTCTCTTTTGCATGTTTGGAAGGAGTTTGGCAAAGTCTTGAGAATCACACCTTTTATTTACATCCATTTGCCGTGATGGGGTGCCGGGTCTGGCTTACGCCGTTGCATCACAGCTTCAGCATGCTTCAGTGCAGGAGCAATGCCGCAGGGTTGCAGACGTCTTTGAGGTGCCCCTGACAGCCAGGGCGTTCTTTGGGATTCATTGGCAATGGTGGGATGACGGTGATCGATGATGATGATGATGATGATGATGATGATGATGATGGTGATGACGGTGGTGCTGGTGGTGGTGGTGGTGGTGGCGATGATGGCCACGACAACTGCTCCCTTCATCTTCCTACCCATATGATGATGATGATGATGATGATGATGATGATGATGGTGATGACGGTGGTGCTGGTGGTGGTGGTGGTGGTGGCGATGATGGCCACGACAACTGCTCCCTTCATCTTCCTACCCATGGTTAGTGTGGATTTAGAGCGAAACTCATCCAGATCCTCCAATGCTGTACGGTGGGTTCCGTTCGGCTTCAAAAAGCGTTCGATGGCTGCTGAAAGAGGATTCTGCACCATCACTCAATGAAAGGCCTTCTTGGTTGATCGTTGCAGGTGGTTACAGTGGTTACAATATTACAATCCTGGGAAATCACAATTTTACCTTCCTGCAATCGACGCTGTTTGAGGTCCCACTTGCATATTGTCATGGGACAGACTCTTTCATCTGCTTCCAAACATCATTGACCTGTTGAATTCTAAGCTAATCCCAAACAACTCGGGGGTGATGTGATTAGTCGTTTCAACTCCTTCCTTGCCTGATCAGAAGAAGCGTAGTGGAGTGGAAGTCTTCAACGCAGCGGGGTTTCAGCCTAGATAGGAAGCAAATATCAGTGCCATTTGGTTCTTCCTTGGCATTTTCGGGCCAGTTTCAACACCGCATGTGACATTCAACTCATCCAGTGCCATTCTCATGCAGATTTGCTGCTGGTAAAACGCTTCCAGATTTGTGGCAGATGTTCAGTGCAGAACTTGTCATGATATACCCTGTCAAATGTAGATCTGAAGATATTTGATGAATACACTGAGACATATGCATATATATATATATATACCCGCAAAACCCATGTCTCGCCGTCGCTTTATACGTGATTTTGATCGGTCGCAAGTGCATTTCGTATGGCAGGCGTGGCACTTTGTAGACGTTCGGCATTTTTTCGCGCGTTTTGTCCGCAGTTCCAGTGGTTAGTTTTTCGGTGTCGTTTTCATATGGCAGGCGCAGCATTTTATCACTATGCGCATGGTTTTCTGATGTTAGACTGGTTTAAGTTTTTTGGATTCTCTCCCGGTGGTTTGATCGCGATGTTTCCAACATGTTATTTTTTTCTGTGTTTCTTCCTCTGTCACAACACGCCGTGTCTCGTGTGCATCCGCTAACAACCTTCGGTGTTTGTTTGCGTGCGTGTGGGCACCTGTGTTAACGTTCATTCTTTACTGCGTTCAGAGCATCACGTTCATGACATGACGTTCGGTGTTTGTTTGCGTGCGTGTGGGCACCTGTGTTAACGTTCGTTGTTTACTGCGTTCAGAGCATCACGTTGATGACATGACGTTCGGTGTTTGTTCGCGCGCGTGTGGGCACCTGTGTTAACGTTCGTTGTTTACTGCCTTCGGAGCATCACGTTCATGACATGACGTTCGTCCGGTGTTTGTTTACGTGCATGTGGGCACCTGTGTTAACGTTCATTCTTTACTGCGTTCAGAGCATCACGTTCATGACATGACGTTCGGTGTTTGTTGCGTGCGTGTGGGCACCTGTGTTAACGTTCGTTGTTTACTGCGTTCGGAGCATCATGTTCGGGAGCGCTTCATAGAGCGCCAGGACTTGAAACAGTCCTGAGTTCAATGAGAACTTACCGTGAAGCCCTTTCGAAAGCTGACATAAAATTGTCTCCTGGAGATTGTTTCGATGAAAGCAAACTGAAGTGGATTTCCACGCACTGAGACAAAAAAGATGAAGCAGCGCCGCTGAACCCTGACATGCACATGTGCATGCATGACTGCTGAGAAATGGAATAGTCCACAAACGATTGGGAAGGCAAGTGCCTGTTGAGACCTGTGGAACTATACCTGGTGGAAATGACCATGACCTATTGCAAACTCACCACTAGAATTGCGGTGACCATGATGAAAACATCAAGAAAGTCTATAAAATACTGCGCCTGCCATGCAAAAACACATCACGCATCCAAGCCGATTGCCCATCAGGCGACGGCGAGACACAGGTTTTGCGCGTATATATATATATATATATATATGTATTTAAATATTTACATATATTCGATAAAGATATCTAAGATATGTTTGTTGTTTGTTTGTTGCGCTTGCCTGCACTGATACACTGCCATAGCCAGAGTTTGGGTGTTGAAAATATGAAGTTTGTTCCCCTCAAAGTACTCCCAGTTTCCTATCAGAAAACCCGTGGCGGTTTTCAGTCTTGGGATAAACCATTGTTCCGCGGCTAGGGGTGATATGTACCTGTGTATATACCTTAAATGATACATATTTGAACAACTTTGACAAAAACATATGGAGCTATCGCGCATGTGTTCCCCCATAGAATCAACATGTGGTTTCTCAACCCTGCAGAAAAGGTTTGTTGCAGGGTTCCCTATACATTTTTTAACATAAATGATTCTTGATAAATCACCCAAGATATCCCGAAATCAGATTTTCGGAATTTATCTTTTTGGGTATGCACGGGGAAAGAAATTTAATTGCATACCCTACAGCCACCCCTTTCAAACCACCCAAAAGCTACCCCAAGAACCACCCTAAAATGATACGTCCACCATTGGTTTTGGGTCCAGTTAGACCAGTCATTGCTGGCAATGACTGCAGTCCCAGTCCTAATGTTTCGTCCAACTGTTTGCTTCAGGCAGAAGTTTTGCGATGGAGAGCTTTAGCGCCTGGGCAGCCAGTGAGCTGGTTGAAATGCCGAGGGTAATATTCCATGCTAGCTCCATCGTCTCCCGCTCGGATGAGGGTTTGATGATTTCATGAGTTCATGGGATTCTGACCTTGATGTGGGCGTCATTGCCGCTGACACAGAAGCTTGGTATACTCCGTGTTTCCCCCACCTGGTGTGCTGTGCGAACCTTTCACCTTCAGGCAAAGTAGGGATTCAGGATGGGTTTCCAGGGTGTTGCCCTTGTCCCGCAGGCCAGTGCCAATATTCCACCTCCGCCGGTACAGGCGGGTACTTGGCTCTCGGGGGAGTTTGCGGCATGAGTGAGGCACCCACGAATGTGGCTACCACGATAGAGATTGACAGCAAACTTTATGCTGGGAGTATGGAGCTTATTACTCTCATCACAGTGTTTGGCCAAATTGTTTGAGTCATTGTTAAGCAGCTTGTTGACCAGCTGATAGAGGCCTTGTTGATCTTGTTCAACCGCTTCTCCGCCGTCGTTGGCTCGCCACAGGAAGAATTGGATCCGGACAACGAGGCCGAGGACGTGCTGGCGCTGTTGGATGACACGGCGCCTCGGCGACGCCACCAGCCATGGTCAGTGGTGACTTCATGGGTCAAGAAGCCGCTTGAGAAGCTGGTTAAGCTGGTGAAGAGGCTGATTGAGATGTTGGTTAAGCTGGTGAGTGATGGTCAATGGTGAATACTATGGTGATGATTGAGGTTAAGAAGCTGGTTAAGAATGTGAAGAATGATGAATTGATGATTGTCGGTTAAGTAGTGCATTTTTAGTAATCGTGAAGAATAGGGAATGATCTGTTGATGATGGTTTATGATATACTTGATGATGGTTATTTGGATGATTGATTGTACCCTACGTCTAAATTGACAGCAGGAGCGCCTGAAATAAGAGCACCGCACAATCAATTCAAACTTGCCCAAACTAGAAAACCCAAGCATTGCGTGCAAACACGTTCGGATGAGACCGACAGCACAGGTAGTTCAAACGTTTGCTGCCTCATCACTTTTCTATACTTTTCGGATGCCAAGATGGCATCATGTATATGGCAGTGGGTCAAAACCCCTTTTCGTCACCTTTTCGTGTCTGAGCCGAGGGAGCGGCGGAAGCGGAACCCTAAGCGACCAAAGTTCGACCCGCTCGGGGGTCCACACTACAAGGAGTCGACGGCATTGCGTCGCCGACCCTCTGGTTGGGCCCCTGAGGTGCGAACCCACAAAGAAGTTGAAACACGGAATTTGGTAGCACTGGCGGAAGCAATCGCAGTGCCAACTCTGAATTCGGACAAACCGGCAAACTATCAACCGTTGACAGGCGAAACCACTATACTAAATAACACACAAGGTCTCGCGCGTGAAAATTGTTGACCAGGCAAATTATGACCCAACGTCGGTGATATGGTCTGCTGCCACGATCACGAAAAGAAAGTGGTCCACACAGTGTGTAGTGCCGTGGTGGCCCTGTACCCTTGCAAAGTTAGAAAGCAAAAAATAAAAAACTCTCGCTGTCAATCTTGAAACAAGCGTAGGCCAAGCACAGTGCAGCTGCTGCTGTCAAGACACTATTTCACAGCTAGTGCTGCATCAGGTCCACTTGTGATAGCCGCATGCAAAAGACCAAAGTGCAACTGTTGAGTGTTGTCCCGGTGCCCATCGTTCCACTACAACAGTACCCAGTAAATTCTGATCCACTTGAAAGAACTCACCAAACTTCGGCGCATACGAGCTGTATCTGTGTGAGCCTGGCCCAAGTCCATTTTGTCAGTCTGTAAGTTGTCCTGGAGATTGCCACCAGCGTCCCGCTAACGTAAATACGAGTGCCTCCAGACGGATTGGATCTTGCCAGGCAGGAAGTCACATGCCATGGCACCACATACGAAACGACCAGCTCAAACGTTAGCAGGCACTGTCCCGGGCGACTGGTACCCCTTTGAGCCAAGGACTTGTTTAAAACCACCAGCCAGTAGTTGTTAAACCATTATTGGGCCCGTACCCCTAGTTCCCCCCTGTTAACCCTTGTTTTCCCTATTATTGATGGTGGAAATCCCCCATTAGTTGGTTGGTTAATATTGACCCATAGCCATATTATAATATAATCGCAATCTGTTCGGTTCGGGGGTCCCTGGATTTCACCACTCAACCATGTGTGCTCGCTAAGGACAGCGAGGAAGACGAAGTGGTAGAGTGAAGAGATTCCTAATTTCGGAAATATTTGGCGTTGCGCATAAATTCAGGGATCCTGGCGACGGGAAAGATGCTTCATGTGCTGAGGCAATCTTAGATCGAAACTGCATGATGTTTGCCAGCTTCCCGTTCTCTAGCTTCACAGAGTTTCACCAGCTCTTTGGCAGCGTACATGGGTCATAGCTCTGGAAGCGTCTTGGTTGCAAAGAATGACAATCTGTAATCTATGTATCATATGGCATGATTTTATACTAAGGGAAAACTAGAGGGTGTATCTATGGTATGCATGCATGCAAAACAGCATATTATGGATCAATCAATTTGTCCATCCATCCATCTACTGTACCTATCATGATTAGTCTATCAATCCATCTATCTATCATCATTAGTCCATCTACCTGTTCTCATTTGTCTACGAATCCATCCTATCACTATCCATCACTCGACAATCGATCTATCGATCTATCGATCAATTAAATGGCAGCACCTTCACAAGACAGTTCTAGTAGAGCCCTACGTCCAAGAGTCATAGTGTGTAAACCAGCGACCCAGCAGTGCAGGATGTCGGCTTACGCTGCAGTGCCACTAGCAACCAGTGGTCCCAGCATCCTAAGGATCTGGATCTCTTGGTGCTGTCCATTGCGCCCCCCAGTCACTCCCTAGAAATGGCAACATATGGCAACAGTTGATGCAGCATTGAAACCTTGTTTTTTGTTGGCCAAGCAAAGGACGGCCCCATATCTGGATCATTGCAGTGGCATGTTCCAAAAATGCTCTGCTAATGACAGAATCGCACCATTTGTCAGCAGCAGGTGAGGCTAACCGTCAGACACCGATACATCTGTGCAAAGTAGCCCTTGAAACGGTACCATGTCAAGAAATGTGTCGGTGACCAGCCGGACACACATGAGCTGAAAGGAGGAGTCAGTGGCTACAAAGAGATATGTGGAAGAGTCGCGAATGGCTTCAGAGAAGGCCCTGATGGAGGCCAGCCCTACATGCTGGGGAGGGTTCATGTTCCTGGATGGCAGTGGGTGTCCCACAATGGTCGAACATTCCCAAAATTGGGCAGATTCATTGATGTACAAAATCACTGATGTTTGGGGTAAGATTCATCTTGTGAAAACATCGAAGTCAAGAATGCATGTTGATCGAGAGTCGGATGGTGAAGGGCAAACAAACATAAACAAAAGAGATAAAACAATACTTTGGTAGTCTTGGGATTTGGTCGAATCTGGGAAGATTCACGACGCCAGAGATTAAGCCCCCCAGTGTTAGCGCTAAAGGTTTTGTGATGCTGGGAAATATCAATACAAAAGTATTGCAAAAGTAGAAAGCTGTAATCTTTCCAGGGTATCCAACTTGAAGCTAGTTCACAGTATGTATTTAAATCGTATATCATACATAAAAAATATAGCTAAATCCTATATCATACGTAAGTTAAAGCTATTCATATTTGCCAGATCTTTGCAAAGAATCGTTGGCTTCACAGAAAGAGATTGGCTCAGATGGCAGGCACGTCGGAGCTCCACGTTGCATACCGCCGTAATTGGACTCTACCATAAATGATTGTGAGTGGAAGATCCACGTAGATAGCCTGTCAGCTTTATCTCCATATGTGTATATAAAAAATATATGAAAATATATAATATATATATATATATACATATATTCATTCATATGTATACAGTTCATCTACACATTCTGATGTGTGTGCATTTTTGTTATGGATCTCCTGTCAGAAAATCTGAACCAAAGATATTTCAAGATGTTTGGATTGTCGTGCACGACGATGGGATCAGTCTATAGGATCCGTGATTTCCGAAGGCACACCCAAAAAGCCCATTAAATTCCGGGAATATTGACAAAATATCAACCCCTGCCAGTTCAATAGATACGAGCCATTGACCATCAAGCATTGACCAGCAATAATTGACGGGCCGCCATTAACAATTGACCATGGCGTTAGGAAGCGGTCTATGTTTCATGGCTGCTGTCAGACTTCAGCCGACCATCGAACATTCCCTGTTGACTATGTATGGTGACCAAAAGATCTATCTGGGTTGTTTTGAGCGCCTTATCGTATGGTTGTTGAAGATATTTCAGAAGCTCTGCTTAAATCATATTGCTGTGGATAAAGATTATCAACCCCAGAGTTCTGCAGACATTTCCACAAAGATAACATTTAACAAAACACAGTATTGGCTTGGTTCCTAATGGACAGTACATGTCTATATACATGATCATGGTTGGCTGGCTGGTTCGTTGGCTGGCTTGTTGTATGATGTTGAATCGTCATGTCGAACGACTTGTTCATGGCATACATGTTTTGCCAGTGGTGCCACCAGATCCGGGTACATCGGAAAGCCAGCGATGCCAAAAAATCATTAATTTTATCTTTGTTTTATCCAGCCATGTGATCCCATGTGATCCCATGTGATCCCATGTGTCCATTGTTTCACCCAACCGGCAGCTCCTTGTGTCGCCCAGGAGGGGCCAAGGGGACCCCACCAAGGGGACCCCACGCCTTGGGGACTCTGGCAGGTCCGTTCTGAGTTGAACGCCTTCATCGACGAACAACGCGTCTTCTGTGGCTTTATCGACACGGAACAGAGGCCGGCGGCAGATGTGTAGCGTTGCCGGGGATGCAAAGGTGGGCTGATACCCACAGGCTTAATGACCATATGATGTCATAATTCGTTGCTTGGGTGATATAATCCAGTTCTTTGAAGCGACATGTGATGCCATAATCGCCGCTTGATTCAAGAGGTATGCAGTTGATCTCAAATGTACCATTCTTATGACAGGAATGGAGGATGGTGCTAGTTCCAAGCCTAGGGCGAGATACTCATAGTTCGTTGGAAGGGAAGAATGGTGTTGTGGACTAGAACATCTAGAACCATTTATCCAGTAACTTGTTACCTGAATGATTTGAGAGCATGGCTGACCAAGACCTCTTGATTCGTGGGTCGTATAGATGATTCCCCAGCCTGCCAAACATCGTAGAGAAGCAGTCATTGTACATCAGGAGCGGCCCCTCTCAATGGATGACTCAGTCATGCAAAGGGCAACACGAGCAGTTGCCGCGCTAGTTGTTGTTCACGCAGATAGCAAAAAGCTGTTCCAGTATCTATTGACTGATGGATTACGTATGATTACGTATCAATGACTTAAAGAGATATGCCCGGTCTATTCGTGCTTATCTTAAGGGACTAGCTCAGGGAATTCCAAACTGAATCCACCAGGCTTGACGTTGATTGGTGCTGCCAACTGTTCAAGAGAGGGAACGATGTGGTGATGGCAAGGGAATCCATCAAATCTTGGACGGTTGATGATGATTGCTTAATGTCCAATAGTGATGCTTGATCATGGAATCATCATGGAATCATGATGGAATCATCATGGAAACATCATGGAAACATCATGGAAACATCATGGAATTGTCGTGAAGTTTTTGAATCGTGAATGGTTTGGTGCACTTTGCATCTGGCCTGGGATGACCAATCCATTTGACCACTTTTTTTTGGGGTGGTGTTGGAGGTGGTTATTAACCATTATTCACCATGATGATTAGCCATTGGTTAGGCTACCCCAGCATGGACTCAGACCAGTGGAGATGGTTAACAACACCCACCGCCCGCAAGGTCGTACCAGGAGTTGATTCGACAGGAGGCCACGGATCTTCGGTTGTCCAGAGCCATGGTGCAGCCCTAAGTTATTAGTGGTGTCCCTACAGCTATAGTGGTTATAAAGAGCTAAGGTGTAACCCTATATGGCTATGGGTCAATATTAACCAACCAGTAATGGGGATAGTGACCAACCAACAATAAGGAAAAACAATGGTTAATGATAGGGGAACCAGGGGGACTAAGGGTTTTGACTCACTGCCATATGGTTATATGCAGCCCTATACTATAGCCATGGTGTAGCCCATGGTCATGGACAGCTGGATGGTTTGTTAGATTTGATAGTGATCCAGAACCAGACTATTGGGACATTCTTGGGAACTTGATCGCTGCCCTCGGAAGCACAGGGCGACAGTAGCAACTGCTGTTGGGCATGGCCAAACAAATCAGAATGAATACCAGGATGAGGTGATTTTTTGCAAAGGCCGGTTTTTAGTGGTTTTCAGACAAGACGATGCTGCATGCAATCCTTTCCAGCCAGCAAGGAATTCTGCATACGCCTGGCCATCTTGATTTTGGGTTTCCTCTGGTGTCATGTTGGGGATGCTGGATCTCACAGGGAAACAGGTATGCATGATGCCGATGCATATATGGTCCCGTGTTCCGTGTTGGTACCCCCCCCCCACC
>VSDK01025444.1:10122-26804 GCA_009767595.1 Symbiodinium kawagutii | reverse complement strand
GATGAGTGGCTCCCTCGTTGTCCCTCATAAATTTGCGGGCGACCAGCCAACAGCTAGGGTGTTTCGTCAAGATTAGGTCTGTAGAGCCATGAAGAGTTGATTGTTTGGCCAATGAACAGCGGTACCAAAAAGCCACAAACAATCACTTCCCGCGTGCCCGGAACAAGTTCTATGGGCCAATGCCGATCATCGCAATTATCGGTATATCAACATATTCATTGTTCATGGTACAGGGTACTCGTATGCTAGAGGGAACTTATTAGATATGTCATATTGTGTGTCATGATATCAGTGTATGTATATGATGTATATGTAGATTTATATTGTATATCAATGTATATATCATAATAGTTTATCTTCATCCCCAAGGGTTATAACTCGACTTAGAACGACTTGGGGACCCTCACGTGCCCATGGACATGCATGGCTGGAGCTGGGTGAGGTACGGTGGTGGATATGGCAGCTATGGTGGTGGCTACGGGGGCTACGGCGGCTATGGTGGCGGCTACGGAATGGGCTCCATGTATGGTGGCTACGGCGGATCCATGTATGGGTTCCCTCCTTAGTGCGGCATGTATGAAATCGGTTGGTGTTTGAACATGGATCCAGACTGAAACCTTTGTGCCTTTGGGAATCTCTGGACACCTAGATGATGCTTTTGTAACCGTTTGCTTACATATATATATATATATATATATTTATACATATATAATTTATTTACTATATGTATATAAATGTATATGTATATACATGAGCTATCTTCTATTTTCAATAGAATGACACCTCGCAAAGTAGCATCTTCATGGGCGATCTTACATCATTCGTCATCAATGCCGTGGACGCCTTGCGTCACTATGGCTCCATCCTGTCATTCAGCAATCCTGAGGCGTGGAGGAATGTACGGATCTGGTTTTGGCGGCCAGCCGGGCATGTGAGCCTCAAGCTGTCACAGCTCCGCTGAAGCCGGTTCTTGGTGGATCTTGCTATCACCTCTTGAGATGGCTCCTATAAGGTATCTATCTATCTATAAATTTCTCACTCATTTATTTCTCATCCAAAGGTATCACCGTTCTGTGTTTTCATCCTACCATATCTTCCAAAGATTCTGGTCAACTGCTCGCTGGTTTCCACCAAGAAGGGTGTGGGTTTGAGACCCAAAGAAAGCGAGTCTCCCAAAATGGGTGTAGCTGTTTTGGATGGAGGAGGCCCTGACAGCCCGAGATCATGCAGATCGATAAGGATGGGGATGCATCCCAAACTAAATACTCACGACCTTGAGATACCTTATGCATCACGATTCAATTTATCACGGGGTGAGAATCCCGCTGGTGAGAATCCTACTTGCTTCAGGTATGGTAATCGGCAACAAGAATCCGAGTTCTTCGTGCCAAAGGTGCCCGAACAGCCACAGGACGTGTCAGCTGCAGATCTCAGTTTTTGGAATGTTCAGATGATTTCAGATGTAAAGTGATATGTCTGCCAAGCCTTTGTGCAGCCGGCAGTCTTGACAGATGGAGATGTCGAGTTCCAACTCGTTGATGCTGGAGGATCCAAAGAACAACAGAATGGAAGAGATCAGTGAGACAAACGCCTGGTTTCTGGACTGCTGGGAGGGAGGTGCTCGAAAGCTTCAAAGTGTGTGGAGAACTCAAGTTGGCTATGGGTCAACATTAACCAGCCAATAATGGGGGATGAGAACCAACCATTTTATAGGGAAAACAATGGTTAATGGTAGGGGAACCAAGGGTGCGGGGTTTTGACCCACTGCCACTTGAGTTTGGAGATGAAGGTGGTCTTGAGATGTCTTGAGATGGTGCAGCCACAAACTTGTCTGCTTCCCACCCGAAGAAACGACTACTTGGCAATGGCTTGAGGGTACCCGCCCCATGTCCTGGCCTTCCGCTGGTGGTTCTCAACTGACTAATTCCTGGCTGAGACTGTGGTCATGGGAGCATACAGGAGAATGCAGACATTTCATTTGCAGGACAGTGTCTTTCTCTACGGTGACCGTGTGTACCAGCTAGGCACTCAGTGTGATTCACAAAAAGAATACAGCAGCGAAAGGAGAACAGGACCGATAAGCTGATAGGATAGGATTGACTTTGTTCATCCGGGCCGTGTCCACGAATGTTGGAGCACCCAGATTGCTAGCTTCACCACTACACTGATGTATCCCCTTAAAATTGCTTGGTTGATTGGTCGCTTCCCCACATCTGTTTCGCCATGAAGCACACAGCCGTTGCTCAGTTTACTGCTCCTATCCTTTGTTCAATAGGATCCCATAACTAATTCCTGCATCCAAGCAGTGCTACCCCAGGTTTGGGCTTCGGGTGCTGAATGGGTTGGCGAAACTCCGTGTGGCCGTTTGGGGGCCTGGCCTGGGTCGTGTTTCATTGCATTTGATCCCTGCAATTTTGTGCATAAATGTTTTAGGTGGTCCGCAAGTGCTTGGGGGTGGTTCAATAGACGTGCTCGTCTTGCTTTCTGTAGCAGTGGAATGTATTGAGGGCCAATCATGGCCATGATAATCCCACTTTTAATGATTTTTGTTGAGGTGCCAGTGATGGGGACCCTGCAAGTTCGGGGTGGCAGCTGGAGGAGTGTGCCACCGGGTGAGCATAGAACTAAAGCACTGGTTCTTTCATTAGACACCAGCAGAGAACAAACACCAGGGAAAAAGGTCAGCAAAGAACAAACACCAGAGCAAAACACCAAAGAAAAGACACCAGCACAGAAAAATCGGAGAGAATCACAAACGGAAAAACACCACCACCACCACCACCACCACCACCACCACCACCACCACCGCCACCGCCACGGCTACCACCACCACCATCATCATTATCATCATCAGCATCAGCAGCAGCAGCAGCATCATCATTATCATGATCACTATCATCCGTCATCTCAACCAACCTTCTCTTCCTATCGCTTTCTTATTCTGGATATTTTTCCACCTCTTTTGGCTGTCAATATATAATTACACCATCAATGGTCCCCTTCCACGTCAAATCTCGCCGATTTCGCCCTATGAACGCAGGTTTGGGTTGTGACTTGTTCGATCCCCAGAGGTTGGTTCAATGTGCTCCTGGGCATCACACGCAGCCAGGCGTTGGAAGGCAAAGTTTCTGCTACCGCGCTGCGCCGTGCTTTCGCTTTCGTGGTGACCTGTGGTTCTGTCTTGGCAGCGGCCTTGGTGGGGAAACTCAGCGGTGCCAAGATCGGTACTGAGACCGCCCGAGTTGGGGACATCCACAGAATAGGATGATCTTTGATGCAAAATCATCGAGTACAAAATAGACACATCTTTGTAGTTCTTACGGTTTCGCACCACACCCAAGAAGGATCGAAAGGAGATCTAATCATTGCATGCCAGATGGCAACAAACCGGGACCACTAGCTGTTTCGGTCATGTGCAAGCAGCTTTCATGTTCATTCCAATCTGTCTTTCACTCCAATCTGTCGTGATTGCATGTTGGTGATGTTTGACGATTTCTGAGTTGGATAGTCATGGATAGTCACTCAAAGATGAATCCAGATGAAGTCTCTCAATCATAGCAGGATGGAGTCGCTCAACACCTTCAGCTGCCCAATTGGCAGCTCCACAAAAAGTGGAGTGTCTTGTTGACCAACTCAGCATGTGGATGGCAAGCCACCCTCGGGCTGGCAAGGAATTCTCTTTCGAATCCAGTGTTTGATAATGGAATTTGTGGAAACATGCTAATTACAACCATCTACAACCGACATTTTTATCTTGCGCATTGGGACCTTCGCATTGGTTGAAGGCACTTAAATGAGAGAGTTATTCTTGTGTTTTGAAATGATAGAACCCTTCTGAAAAAAATAAAGTGTTCGAGGCACACCGTGCTGTTCGAAGACGAAGGCAGCTGGCCTCAGCCTCAGAGGCCGAGAGTTAGTGACGGGCCATGGCGGCCATGGCCTGGGGATAAGCATCAACCACGAGCAACGACATGTGTTCAATTGATTCATATGGTGGTTTCTCAAAATAGGCGGCCCAAAAAATAGCTGGTTTATTACTATAAATGACTAGTACTGGATGATTAAGGGGTACCCCTATTTTGAGAAACACCCATATTGATTCTCAGCAAGTATAGGAATATCAGCTATGGCTATGGGTATCAATTCTGTAATATGTCATGCATATGGTTATATGTGCGTATACCTATTGAGTTCTACGGTAAGACTAGTAAGAGAAAATCATGATGATATCAGCTTTCTTCATGAAATACGTTTGTGATCGTTTTTGTGAGTGATTGTGAGTGGCCCACGCCAGGTCAAAAGGTCCTGCCGGATTCTGAAGATCAAAGGGGACATTTATCCATTTATCCGGAGACTCCTATCTTACATGTACCAATTCGAGCTGTTTGCAACCTGAATAGCTCCAAACCACCGCACATATCTTGTCTCTTTGGCAGGGGACCTGTGGATTTTAAAAGATGAACCAAATCAACTGTTTTGTTCAGTCTGTTGCTTTCACAACGGTCGATTTTGAGCAATGATTCCATGGGTTGCTTTGTGAAAGCATGGTAGTGGCACTGACAAAAGCACAGGTTTTGGCCAGAAAAGACTGCACTGAAACCAGTGGTCAATTGATTTTGGTAGCAGTCTGGGGTATCCAACTGCATCCAACTGCGAAACCTCTGACACGACACAGGTATCATAGATCAATTTTGACTCAACCTTTCTTACGCAGCTTTAGCTGGGTGTCAAGCTGTCAGCATCTATGGGTGAGGGCCATTTGGGAGAACCACTCCCTGAGCTTCGTGGTTTGTTTCCGCATTGCAACAGGTGGTGCGGTGTTCGGAGTCAAGGGCCGATTCCTGTTTGGGGAACACCGTTGATTCATTTCTGCGCAAAAAAAATGATGCCCCAAATGAACCATGGTCTATGGTACCTATCTTGGATGGGTAGTATGATGTAGTATGAACACCCCAAATCTATGAGCCTTGTAGACACAATCATGGTAGTGAGTTCGATGGTTTTGTGCTTGTGACCGGACTCACCATTTCTTCCCAGTCACCGTGGCAATGTTTAGCACTGGTGGTCTTTGAAAATGAGGCGTGGGATGCTTTTCGGAGGTGCGCTCGGTTGGGCCCCCAATCTAGGCCCTGTGATAAGGGCTGTGTGGCCAGTTTTTTCTCCGGAATCACCAACTGCTTGGATCAGTTTGTTAATTCATACTGTCAATTTTTGTCAAAAGTACATATTAAATCATATCGTTGATGTTTACTTGAGAATATCCTAGCTATTGGTCAGTCAAATTGTCAAGTCACTTGCTGAGTTCTTGATGGCATTGATTACAATCTGCCAGTCGAAGCATTGGCAGGAATAGCCATCGGATCATTGTTTTCTGTGGCAATAGTGGGGTCTCCGTGTTGCTATCATTTCTGTAACTAGTGGAAGTGGAGGAGACATGCAGTCTCGCTACGTGTATACATTCATACAGGAATATACAGATTTGTCCGGATGCACCTTGGTCAGCTTGAACTGTATGAAGACGTTCGTTTCCACCTTTAGTCAAGCTGTTGGCATTCAGGAGGTTAACAACTGCTCAAATGATAGTTGATCGATACTATCATTATCACTTTGGATTTGGAACTGTCATAGTCATACTGTATGTACCTTCATATACTTCGGTTGATCACATGTCCAATACCCCAACCATTCTTTCTATAGTCGATGGTTGGACTCGATGTACCAATAATCATATGACCTCCTGTCAGCCACTATCAAGTCCCTGTAGCCACCATGAACGCAATTCATCAACTGGTACTGTAAGCATGCCATACACCAATTGTTGGGGTATGAATCTTGGGGAACCAAGCAATATGAGTGCCGC
The DNA here is from genome assembly GCA_009767595.1 of Symbiodinium kawagutii. NCBI lineage: Eukaryota > Dinophyceae > Suessiales > Symbiodiniaceae > Symbiodinium > Symbiodinium kawagutii. The sequence goes on along the minus strand of VSDK01025444.1, from coordinate 20,944 downwards.
TAAGTCAGTTCTTATTAAATTATGATAACTCTTTTCATTGATTGAACACGATTACAACCAACTAGTGGTAAGCAACCACTTGATGAACCGCTGTTCCACGTCGGTGAAGGCAGGTTCTGATTGCCTCCATGACTGGTGCGCCAGGAACCCAAGTTGGGGGCCGGTGGGTGATATCCACTCGACCCGGGAGGATTCGCCGATAAGCCTAGATTCGCAGGATAGTTGATGGTAGTTGATGGAAGTCAATGGAAGTCAATGGTACAGAATTTGATGGTAGTTAAATGTAGATGTATAGTTAAGACCATTTGAAATCAGTAGCCAAGTCCTTGAACCGCTGCCACGGTACCCTTGATGTAGGCTACCAGGAAGCAGGAAGTCTTGATAGCCATCGTCCAAACTGTTCCTTGGGGTAGTAGGGTAGTAGTCAGAATGACACTGTGAATCATCCAGTTTGAGGTCATTCCCAAGGATGCATTGGAATGGTCAGCCCCTATTAATCTGTTGCTGCAGTTGTAGGGTCATTGTGACCATCCCATGTTGAGGGTATAAAGATTGACCTAGCATGGGAATACTGCTAGAAGAAGTTGCATTCCAGGACTTTAGCATCGGATGGGATCCCACAGGTCAGCTGCTGCCAACTCCTTTGTGACCCGTGCTGCGGCGCCCATGCAGCCGACTCCTGAGGCCCAGAGCCTCCCTCTGACAGAAACTTGCAGCAGTGAGAAGGTTAGAGCGAAGGTCAACCCAGGATAAATGAATTTACTTTGCTTGAAAGTACTTTAAGGATTTAAGATATCCCGTTCTAATTTATTTTAAGTTGAATTTAATGAATCTCTGGGTACCTGTGTCAGTACAATTTCAGAAGACCGACCACCCTTTGCTGGCACCTGGCTAAAGACCGCAATGAAGGTAGTCCTAGGTTGGCCGCAAAAGACCACTCGCGTCTCGTGATCAGGACTGTGCAGTGTGCTGCCCAATCCTAAAGTGCTTTGACACCAGATCCCGCTCCGAAGCTGCTACTCAGATGGTGCAGAAAAAGCGGGTCACGGCTGCTTTGCTACTCTGGAGCCGGCCTTTTGCAGCTAGAGACGACTCTAATTCTGATTGAATGAGCTTCATATAAAAATCCAATGAGCTTGATATAAATGATCTGAATGAGCTTCATATAGCTCGATAATCCAATGAGCTCGAGCTGAATGATTTGTAGTGGTCTGTCTTTGGGGGCTGAGAGGTACCAGGTCTTCCCATGTCCCAGGCGACCAAACGTGCCGAAGGTGCACGAACGGCTGAGTGCGTCAGCGCCGGCTACGGGGTTGGCAGGTGCCCCCGCCTTGGGACGCCTCCTTCCAAATTCTCGACGGTGGAAGTCCCAGAATCCCAGATGGTTAAACCAACCACTGAGTCTTCCCAGATGGTTAATAGTAGTTAATACTGGTTACTAGGGGTTGATAACCAACAATATAGTGGTTAAACAGCTACTGGTGGGGTTAAACTATGTTAAACAATAGTTAAACTAACATAAACTAACCACTATAACTGGTTGGTGGTTTCAAACATTTTGATTATTTTCTCTAGTAGCTATTTACAAGTGGTTGGTTGATATTTTTCATAGGGTTGAACCACCAACCAGTGATTCTTGCCAGATGCTTAAACTATGTTAAACTAACATAGACTAATCACTGAGTCTTGTCACTTGGGTTTTAGCCACTCACAAATGGATTCCTTTCTTTTCAGCCATCGATTTTTTGCGTCCGATTGCTTGCCCTGGGCTTCAGCTGGATCGACGGACTTGCGCTGAATGACATAGCTTGCCCTAAAACAACTCATAGAAGCGACAAGATTCGTGTTGAAGCGCCGAACAAAATTCGTAATAATTCATGGGCATTTGCTCGAGACACCGGGTCTAGAGTCATTTTCTTCAATACAACAGGTACCATGCCGAGAGCTGTATATACTAACAACTCGTTGCCGTTTCAATTTTTGGAATACTTATCAGTATCAGATATTGTTTGGTAGACTGCGAAGTGAGACACAAACGTGCGAACACACAGACTGGAATGCATAGACTAGACTAGACAGGACAATTTTGAAAGCGGCTACAAGGATGGATGACTCTGACTTACGACATCTTACGACTTACACGCTGAAGTATATCACAGCAGCATTTGAGCAGAGATGGCTTCTCCTGTGGAGTCTGGCGCTAAGAATGTTGGCCGCCAAAGGCTCCGCATAGATGGGCACGTCAGCATCACACACGTTTCCCTTGGCTTCACTTTGATTTGTTGGCTCCTGAGTACGGAACCATTGGAGTTTCTCGATGTAAGGGCCCCTCAAAACCACTGGATCACGAGAGAAAACGTGGATGGGCCTTCCAGTCCAATAGGCCGATATCAAACAGCCACCAGCTAAACCAGATCAATCGCTCTTGATTTACCATCAAATATTGGAGGGAGGGGGGTTTGCTTCAAAACTGGATCTCCCATTTCTATGGCCCAACTATCTTGTTGGCACCCTGCAGGAGCTTGATGCTCCTTTGTTGATCCCCTAAGAACATCTTCGGCACCTCAGTCTGCCAATGTCTGCCAGCCGCGGCTTAGAATTGATGCATCTTCATTGCTAAAGTCTTCATTGCGGAAGATGATCATCTTCGGTGTCCCGATTGCTGCCGCATAGACTTTGTTTTAGACCCAACAGCTTGAGGAATACTCAATCTCAAACATGTTTGCCCATCTTGATCGTTGCATTGAGGAAGGCTGCAACTGCATTTGCCCTTGCCACTGAAGATCTGGAGGCCCATGTTGGTGACCAAACAATCTCAGCATTTCATGATGCTTCGTAGGGCGTTCGCACTTCTTGGGAGTCATTAGGGCCCCGTGGTTCTAGCATGTTCTAGCCATGGACCAAATTGCCCATCTTAGGAATCAGGGAGACATGTGAAAATCATGGAAGATCACAAAGACATTGGATCATTTGGTCAAGGAACCCCTGGGCTGCGGATGTGACGCCTTACCACGCGGATGCTATGTGTTGTCATTTAATGTGTCAATAGCAGTCCACCCTATATTCATTGATTATACTAAACTATACACATTGCTTGATGATTGCCACCTCTCTCTCTCTATGTAACTATCTTTGGGTGCCTACCAGCTAGTCCCTCCACCTTGCAGGCCAGACAACCTGGCGACGTCAGCATCTTTGATTTAAGTCTTGTGGACCAAGCCTCAGCTGCTGCCATGTCATCATGCTGGTTGCCAGGAGTAATTCATAGGATCGATTTTTTGCTTCGAAGTGCATCTACATGATGCAAGGCACTGCATTTGTTTGTCGACTAACCACCCACTATTGACATTTGTTGACTATGAATCATCAACTGTTGATATTCAGGGTCATTGTTTGAAAAGTTGTCACTTCGGGGCTTTTGCCACAAGCACAGGTATTGACGTGGCTCTTGCCGCTCGAATACGTCATCTCTAGCAGAATTATACTGCTGCTTTCTGCGGCTACTGGTGGTCTTATGGATAATGAAGCCATCTATGCTGTAATTACTGCCATTAGTTGTAGTTACAAAGGCATGTGTACCAACAGGCAACGAAAGCACAAAACCTAGTTGACCATACTTAACCAACCAACCAGCGAATCATGAACCACCTATTAACAGTTCTCGAATCAACCAGCTCCAGTGATTGACAACCAATGAACCCATCTTAACCAATCTTAACCAATCTTAACCAATTTTAACCAACCAACCAGTTGTCAATCACTAGGTTTTGGTACCAGTTTTCTGGCACCGACAGGTCAAGGGGCCCAAGAAAGGTGATCAGCCCCGGAAGGCCTGCGGGGTTGGTGAAAGCCAGGGTAGGCTACCGCTACAACTCTTGAAGATTGCTACTTCAGCAGAATTCAGGTGGGCGCGGTTTAAGATTTGTAAATGTTTGGAGTATTCATTGTAACACCTTGGCACTGTCTTTTGGGATCCTGATTTATGGTCTGAAGCCATATATACATCAAGAGAATATGGTATTTAAATGTATTTAACATCGATATTCTATGATATTCTGAGAATGTAAAGACACCATGCAGCTCATTGGAACGGAAGAGCTGCTACCACGAGAACGATTGGAACTTTGGAAACCTCTGAGCCGCGTACGTGGCACAGATCCTGTCCAATGTCACCTGTGACTTCCCGCCTGGCAGGCGGGAACCTGCGGTTCCTGCTGTTGATCTCGGTTGATTGGCCCGCGATTCGCGACCCATCAAGCTGGTTGTGGACTTACGATTCCAGAGATATCCTAGTGGGAAAATGGAAAATTCATGGAAATGGTATGAAACTGAAACCAGAAGCAACAAGCACTGATTGCTATAGCCAAGTGAGCTCACGGCCTGGGATGCTTAGGGAGATGGCAACTCAAAAAGGGAAAGCAAAGATGACATGGGGATTACTCGGTTTCAGAAATCATAACAGTGATTAGGAGTGATCACTGTATGTGTCCAATCGCGATCGCTTGACACTGTGACATATGGAAAGCTGCGGTCCAAGGGACTCCCAAAACTCCCAAAGAGTTGTTTTTCGAAAGATCGGATTCGACTTACTGTATACGTATCCAACTTCACTTGGATTCATAGCTGGATATGTATAGTTTCCGGCCCTCCCTCGTAGCTGGAAGCTCTTTGCCCTCACCAGGCTGTCCGCAGTGATGGGTGCCAGTGGCTCGGGCAAGACGTCCACTTCTCAGCAGGAGGAACGCTATTTTCAGTCGGCCAAGACTGTTCATGACTGTTCAACCGGAGGTTCCCCCCAAAAATGACTGTTCAACAGAAGGTTCAACTGTTCAAATTGTTGTTGGTTTTCCTTGTAAAACAATTATTTTCTTTGTTCGGATACTGCCGTTGATTGAGAAACTAAGAAGACGGTGGGTACAAGAAGTGTGATTCACTTCTTGTTTTCATGATTTGTAACTAGCACGTCCAAAACACGGTTGCAAGTGTGTAATTGAGGGGGGCGCCAAGCTTTCGTGTCAGAACAAGGAACAATGGACACCAAGAAAAGACGTGAGTTTAACATAGTTTAACCATGATGAGGAATAGCAATTGGTATGGAGAACTCACTGGGTTAGTTTAACCCGGCTTTCAATCATTAAAGCCTATATTCTCCGTGTGGTCTGTAAGACTTATCGATTGTCTGAGAATAGATGAGAGACCATCCCTTGGTTTGAGGTGCAGCCCATTAGAGCAACTGGCAAAATATATCTGGCTAGAGGGCAGGATGCTGACCCATCACTTAGTTGTTTGTTTCTTTTTTCGGAAAACGTTCACGACCAAACATCAGAGTCACTACCTTCTTGGTATTTGTTGGCTTGGCCTTTCTCTGGAATGTGACATGTTGCCGGGTACAGTCTCATCTTGATTCCGTTGTGGCTTGGTGGCAAGGCTACCAATTTGAGCTCCGCTATTGCAGGTACTTGGATTACTTTCTGTCAACAGGGCTCCAAAGCTCGCTTGATGAGAACCTAAACGCAACACACCATTTGGCCATCGATGATACAGTGCTAAGAAACGCTGTTTCCACCGTGGGCTGATCCTAGTTCTGAGAGGAACTTCAACATAGCAAAACAAAACACAAGTACATCACTTAGGACAATGATTTCGCATGGAAGATGTCTGAGCCCAGCTCGTTGTAGCCGCATCGAGGTCGGTGCTGACAGCCATTCGTGGCCTACAGGCTGCTGGCTCCGAGACCTGTGGAGAGGCGGGATCTCAAGGCTCGAGCTTGAGCCCAGCGATGTTGAGGGGTCGGCAGGATGCTCCAAGCGTTTTCTTGAGGTTGTTTGCAACGGCATGGCTGTGAATATGGAGCTGATGCGACATTTGGTGAGCGATCCGGCCTCAGATTTGTACACAGAGGATGCGCTTGTGTGACAGGTCATTGAAATTGTATGCAAGTCGCCTCAGTATGGTACTGAATTCAAACACTGCTGAAGCTTGATCCAAACATCCTCAGGCTGTACCACAAGAAGATGTGTTCTTGGCTGCTTTGTCTCCCAGAGAAATGCCACTTGGCATTGCGGATGTCAGGGATTCCGTGGAGGATGGGATCAAGTGTCAACGAGTGCCCCCAGAAATCAGTAGACGCTGAATCTGTTTTAGGGTAAACCAATGACGGATTCTTGAAAGCATTTCCATCCATCCCCCCAGAGATGATGTACAGCCAACATCCTTCACTGATCTAGTCAGGACTTTCCCAAGGAATTTTTCGTTGGTGATTTTTTTGGAGCCCTGCCGGGTGACTGGGCGTCCTCCAGGTTGACCTTTGCGGCAGAGCTGAGACTGCCCCAGTCTTGGTCTGCCAAGGTTGGACACTCAAAGACCAGCCACGGGCCCTTGGGGTCCCAGTCACCCCAGGATGTTAAGGCTATCAGAAACCATGGTCACCATGAATGACACTGTGCAAGTGGGGAGAAACCATGCATATTGGAGGTACATCATGGTAGACTCGTAGACCATTTCCATAGCTTTCTTTTACTTGCTGAGATGTACAAGAACTTCGGCCTAGACCTTGCTGCAATAGATTGGCTGATGCGGCCGCGCATAGCTTTGCATAGCCGGTCCCAAAGACAGAGCTGACATCCTTGCCTTTCAATTCCACAGTCATGACGTGCTCAGGATAGGGAAAGGCGTGTCAATGAAGTTCTCCAGTTGTTGCACATCGAAAAGTGTGCTGATACCGCTTGAAGCTCAAGGGACTGGTTGTGGATTGGTACATGCTTTCCATGTTTCCACCCCTGCCACTCGGACGCTTGCCGAACTTGGCCACCATCTTTCCTGAGTGGGTTGTACCAAACTCAGCAGTGAGTTGGAGCTGTCCCTGTAGTGGCTGACTGATTAGCAGAGAGTATTCGGGTTTGTTGCATTCCAAATCGATTGGACCCCCAAAGTAAGGTGATTCCATCAGTCAGGAATGCAGAATTTCTGAGCATCAAACTGAGCAGTATCTTGAAACATGCTGTCTAAACCATCACTTGTTGCAGCGTTCCGGATGTCATGCAGCAATAAGGCAATCGGCGATGAGAAGATTGGCATGCGCGGTATTTCAGGCAAGTTGCTTTTGGAAAGTATGCGCAATCTCACCATTCTGGAGTAGATGGAACATGTATTTTTTTATATATAGATGTATGTATAGATAATAGATGTATAATCATATATGTATATATATATATACATGTAACATGTATGTATTGACTGCAATGTACAGATATTATAATTACGCATAGACGATCTAGATCTTGATGTGACGAAGAGTGAGGATTTCTGGACGGCGAAACGCGCCATTTGCAGCCTTTTTGTGTACAGGCACGCACTACCAGAGAGCACAGCCACAGCTCTTTCTGCTTCGTAGGCGGTGAACGAAGACGTTTGAGCGTCGGGATGGCCATCATTGGCGGGTTGCCGCAGGCGGCTGGTGGAAGGTACCGAGAAAAGCGGCAAATTTTGACGTTCAGTAAACCTAAGGTGTAGTTAGTACACACAATTACTGGAATAAATTGGGGGTGCGAACAGCGAAAAAACCTGAATTGCTTCTTGATTGGTGCCACAGGTTAAAGCTAATCATAGTTGCCATAGCTATTGGTTTTCCACAGTAACACCTTGCGAGTCCACTGTGCCTGCAAAGAGAGGCAGTCCATCGAAGCAGAATGCCAGACATTTGCTTGGCTTCTCATATATTTTTGATAGCCGAAGACACCCTTCTGACCTGGTAGCGCAACAATCAGCGGAAGTGATGTGGGATGAGACCAGTATCATTTTGCTTACTTTATCTAAATTTATTTGAGGTCCAAGTTTTTGTGATGTTTACTTTGGTTGACAGCGGGATCAAAAATCGTCACTGCAATGGGGCACTTTTCTTCAGTTCAAAACCTTGCTGCAGGTGTTACTTTGTGATGAACCGACCAGCGGCCTCGATTCTGCTGCAGCATCCAACATGGTTGTCAGTCTCTCAGGAGTTGATCTGTGTCGTGCTGCTCGAAACAAGCCACCACTAGTCTCATTTCAGTGGTATGGGAATGCACCTTACGGCATTTTGGCAAAGCGGTATGCCAGCATCCCCACTCATCATCCAAGCCCTGAATGATGACGAAATCAATTCACTCAATTGAGCACTTACTAGGGTATCCATTTTCATCGAACAAGTTGTCCAACATCATTTGCAAACGCAGATGATTTGGATATAGCTTCATGCCGTCACTGCATTTGCTCAGGCGGTTCTGAAGTCCTTGGCAGGCGGACCCGTTGGGAATCTGGTTGGGATAGAGTACTACTTGCAGTGGCTGACATAATGACCATCTCTGGATCAGCAAGTCTTGGAAACAGCCACAGGATCTGACATGTTGGGATCAAAATTGGTATTTTGACAACTTGTGGTGCACTGGACCTGCCAGTTCTGCCGGCAATCGCCTCAGGGCGTGGAGTGACCGTGATTGCGGCGATTCATCAGCCGGACACCTCAACGGTCTTGAAGGGGACTCAAAATAGGTTTGCCACAGTTGGCTAAGCCATGCGAACCTCCTATCCGAGACATTTACCATTCAATTTTGTACATCGTGTATTCATGTCGTTGTATGTGACACCCTGTGTGTGTTTGCATTTATGATGATGAGCATTGAGTTTACCAATTTCACTGAATGGAAAATGGATCCTAGCTTCTCAGCGTGCTCGGATACGCGCTCTAGCGCTTGCTTGTTGGTATGAACACCTGCGCGTTGGTCATCAACTGTTTGTCCCCATTCTACTGGCACTTCTATTAGTGTAATGATGGCTTCTCCTGGCACTCCTATTAGTGTAATCAATTATGGCTATGGCTTCTTTTCACTAATCAATCTGAGAGTCAAACCTAATGATTAATTACACTAATAATTAAGCCATGATTACACTAACAATATCTAACAATTAATCACACTAATTGTTAGTTGATCAATCTGAGAGTCCACCTGGACTCTCATGCCGTCAAGGCCCTCATATTCCGTTTTCAGCGAGTTTGACTTCTTGTTGCTGTTGGAGGCGACGTTCTTAGGTGGTTCCACCCAGCACCACAGGTGATTCAATGCTTGTGCACCTTAGTGCATCAGCGCCAGCCGTTTTCAAATTCAAATCCAATGAAATGCCTGCACGCTCAGATAATTGCCATGGTATTGCTCCAAAGACTGCTTGCCAATCGATCGCTTTACTTCGAATGCATGTTATCTTTTGGGGTCCGCTCCCAAAGCTAGCGGTTCCAACCACTCCAAGTGTTTGTTTCAAACATTGGGATCCACCTAGCAATCAGTAGAGCATTTCTCACCTTGGTTGATTCAAAGCCAAACTACTGAACCTGTTTGAAGCTAGGGCTCCGAATCCACAGGGGCTGGTCATCCTGCCAAAAAGCAACGATGTGGCAGGCCGGACGCATCGTCTACAGCGGCAAGGCACATGGAAGTGGGCATGGAATGGTACCCCCTGACCGATCTACTTGGTTACTGTAAGGGCTTTGACGGCCGAGAGCACCATAATTTCCTGCAGGAAACCTTCCATGGTGGGAGCCACGTCTTGTCGCACCGATGGAAGACACATTGTTGATGCATATTCATAGGTCAAAGTTTGTTAATTTACTGGTTAGCATTATGATATATAGCTATATATATACAGCTATTTTTTCTATATGTGTCTTAATGTGAATTGATTAGTTCGTGATAATGATGGTGTTGTAACCTCCCCCTAGAATGTTCACTAAAGTGATCAGTCCTTGTGGGTGGAGCTAGGCCTAACGTGTATTGATCGCCACGTGATGTGGCTTATGCAACTGGTCTCTGCTGTGCTCTTAGGCTCAGAGGTGGAGTTGTTAGATGTCAACACTGGTAGCGGCAGATGAAGTCCGTGGACATGTGCAAGTATAACTCTTTGTACAAATGCACACAACAATAGTTGCTGGGTGATGCTGGATGTTGCTGGATGTTGCCCGTTGATAAATACAAAATATGTATAGCTTTAAAGAAGTAAATATAAACGAGGAATAATTGGATTAGACGCTATATGGATTGATAGATGAATACCTTCGAATGACATGCTTTGGATACTCCCAGCAACAGGAACTTCTCAAAGAACAGCTTCTGAGAGTTCCCGCGGTAGCTGTCCTCGCCATGCTCCACATTCGCTGTGGACATTCCGGACATACTGTGGCTCTACTGGATGCGGCAGAAGTGCACCAGCTGGACTCATCTCATGACTTTGTGGCCTCCCTGAAGGTCCTGCTACAGGGGCAGCACAGAGATATGCACGTATAGTCTTGCGTGCTGAGCAAGAGCTGGTGAGCAACCAGAACATACCAGAACGTGAATTTGTATCAAGACATTTGGGCTGTTGGCCTAAAGTAGCTGCAAGTTCAATCCTGCAAGCTGATCATGAGTCCAGTAAAGTCGTAAATCAAGAAACTGCAAAAATAGTATGGGGTAATCATCATTCATTCGATTGCCTGTGCGAACCTTGAATTAGATGGCCGCTTCAAAACATGGCTAGCCGCCCGAAGCCTGTGTGGACTATCATAGACTATCTATTGCAGAGGGGGCAGCCTCATGACATAACAAAACCTAAACTGCCACCGGCGCTGCAGGCGTATTTGCAGCCGATCCTGGGCGCTCCCCGATTTCGACAGCGCCTGTATGGCGAGGGTGGCGAGGTTGTGGGCGGCTGGGCTGACATGGGTGCCCCAGCGGAGTTGCAGGTGGTGGTGCTGCCCTGCAGCAACGAATTTCCCAAGGATTTGATATCTGCTGTGAAGAGCGGGAATGAAAGTCAG
>VSDK01025442.1:415585-432906 GCA_009767595.1 Symbiodinium kawagutii | reverse complement strand
TGCTCCGCCGCCTCCATTTGCCCCTTCCCTTGACCCCCTCCCATTGCCAATGCGGCGCGGTACACGATGCCCTTGGCGACCACCGCTCCTCTTGCCCCCGATCTGGAGCCATCAGAAGTCGGGCTGGCGCCCTCGAACGGGCTGCGGCACGAATGTGCCGCGAGGCCGGGGCATTGGTAAGAACCAACGTCCTCCTGCGGGATTTCAACCTCCCGGTCAACCGCCCGGACGAAAGGCGGCTGGAGGTGTTGGCCGCCGGCCTCCCCCTTTACCATGGAGCGCAACTCGCCATAGACACTACCCTCGTGTCACCCCTCACGGCCGCTGGAGCCCCCCGCCGGTACCACGGTGCCACTGCTGGCGCAGCCATTTCATTGGCCCGCCAGAGAAAAGCTCGCACGTACCCGGAATTTGCCCAGGCATCGCGGTGCAGGCTCGTTGTCCTGGCCATTGAGCTGGGAGGCCGATGGGGACAAGAAGCTGTCCACCTGGTCCGTGACTTGGCGCGGGCGCGTGCTAGAGCCGCACCTCGCATACCCCAAGAGCCGCGCCTCGCATACTCCAAGCCAGCACGGCGTCGGCCTGGATGGCTCGGTGGAGCGCGCTCCTCACGTGTGCGGCGCAACGCTCTTACGCGGCCACACACCTCGAATGGGACGCCGCCGCCGCCCTGCCCCCGGATGGACAACCCCCCCTCCTTAGCACCCTTCTCCCTGACCACCCGGATGCCCCGCCCTTCCCGTCCCGCATACCGCCCGCCCGGTAACCTGCTTGGGCCAATGTGCCACCAGCACGAGAACAGCTCCTGGAAAAAGGCGTGAGGCAAAAAAAAAAAAAAACAAACCACCAACCCCCAGCATTTCCGCTGTCACACGGGTTTCGGTCGCGTTCTCCCGGCGGACGCGGCCGATGATTTTGCTGGATCGTGGGGCCACGTTTGGTGACCGTTTAAAATATTTTGACGCATGTGTTTCCAGTGTGGCATGCTTTGCTTCGGGGCACCGAACGATCCATAATGAACAGTTGCAAAGTTTGGACGCTGTGTTCAGAAAACTTTGCCGCAACATTGTATTACCGCCTTCAAGTGCAGACTGGTCACTGGAGTGGCACGGACTTCCTCATGTTTGGAACGCAAGGGTGCGTATGTTCATCGCACAGTCACAAATCCAAACTTGGGCCGCCCGGTGGTGCAACCAATATTCTGCCCTTGCATTGCGTTACATCTTTATGATATAGGCTTGTTCGCGCCTAAGGGTGCCAAAAACATCAGTGCAATACCAAACCGCATCGTTGAATGCACAATGCAGTCGTGACTTGCAATCCTAACTTTTATTGCCGCTTGTCTCTTGGTGAAAAGTGCCTTTGGTTCCGGGGATTTTTCGGTGGTAGAGAAAAGGGATCGATGAGTCCGTCCTTTTTCCCCGGCATTTTGGCATGCTGGTCCGCCCGTCAAATGATTCAAATGCGATACCCTGACCAAATTGATATTGTTGGACGGCCTGCTTTTTTTCTTGGGGGGGTCCTTGCTGTGCCTTGCAGTTCCTTGCATATGTGGTTCCACATGCGAACCGGCCGGTTCCATGCCGCATATTCTTGATGTCGTTGGCAAAGTTGCGTCGCCGATTTCGGTGCTCGGGGTTGTTGGCCACCGATGTTGGTCGCGTCTTGGGGTATATTCAAACCAATGTTACAACATTAAAGCCAAAACCTATGTTGGGTAGGTCTCGCTGGATGCCGGGGCCCGGCTTGGCCTCGAAGTTGGTTCCCTTTTGTGTTGTTGCTGGAAACGGTTTGGATTAAAGTGCGGGCCTGTAATGCCACTCTCGCCGACAAGCCGTTTAACAAAAAACATGGAAAAACAGTGGCCAAGTCGGTTTCTGGATGTTTCTGGTCTGTGTTTTCCCATGAGGTTTGTGCGTTGGCGCATTGGAGGTGTCCCTTGACATGTCTGTTCACATTAGAAGGAGTGACCCCGGCAGAGACAACCAGCGAACAAAGGTGGAGGGGCGACTGATGGGGTTGAATTTGGTTTCAATAGGGTCTCAAATTGTTTTGACGCAATATTGGAAATTGGCGCAGTCTTTTTCGACCATACCTTCATCACGTTGGGTGGTCCGTGCGTTGATGGGGAATCCCGCGCGTCGGCGACGTCAAGGTCGTCAACCACATGTTTGCGACGAAAAACCGAACATGTATTGCAGGAGGAAAGGCCTTGGAAACTGCTTGGTTCTTGATGAAGTATATTGGACGAACAATTTGCAAGACTTTGTCTCCTTTTGCATTTCCTCAGCTGTGTCGTGTTTCACAATTTAGTTGACATTGCGTTTTCACGCCTGTGCTCTTAATGGGCAGCCAATCGGCAGACAGGTTTCGACTCGACTCGACTGTAGTTTCTCCAAGGACCGCGCAGTTCATCTCAACGTCGGGGGCGCCAGGAAAACCAACGCGTAGCAAAAAAATGGACATTTGTGAATGATTCATACTGTCCATTTACAACAACCACAACAACAAACGACAACAAACCCGCAAAATTCACAAAAGACACATAATGATGCCACATTGACAAGACAAACGTGGAACAAAGATGAACAAAGGTCAAAGGCCGACTGGTGGGGTCCAATTTGGTTTCACCCGGGACCACAGGGTTCATCTCAACATTTGGCTCGTTTGGGCCCTGGGAAAAGTATCCCAAACATACATAACATACACGGCGGAAAAAAAAAACAGAAAACAAAACCTGGCGACAAACCTAAGGAAAAATCAATCAAGATATGGCGTTGGCAATCCAAAAACCTAACAAAAATGAATGGGCGACTGATAGGGTCCAATTTGGCTTCACCAGGGGCTACACATGGCTACACGCTTCATGTCAACATGTGGGCCGGGGCCGCAGGAAAAGATTCCCGGACCCATACGTAGACACATGTGAGTGATTCGTTTTTTCCGGCACGAAAAAAAAATAAAAATTGTTTCTACATGTTCCTCCCTGTTATTAAGCCTAGTCCAAATCAAATCAGGCGAGTAATTCCGGATTTGCACTTCTTACTTCCTTGGCAGCAGCTGGGATGATGTGACTTTCCGCGGCTGATGCGACTCGAGCAAGGCAATCTTACATAAAAATTGCAAATAGGATTATCTTGGTCGTGTTACCTGCAAAAAAAGGCCCGGATGATATCAACCAGGTATGTTTCCGTATTTTGTTGGCAACGATCATGCGACGAATGACGTTTGAATATGTTTGAATATAATTTTGTCGGTCGTTAGCCGGCCACTGTTTCACATTCCCACGTCCGCACTGACCAACAGGGACGATGACGTTGTTTTCGCTTGGGCACCGTCCCAGCGGCCCGTTGTTGTGGTGGAAGCCAGGCAAGAGCAAGCCGCAACAATCTTTTTATGAGGCGGCAAATGGGGCAAATGGGCCCAAGAGCGATGAACTCTATAATTTTTTTCCGGACGCACGGGTGCTACACAGCATTCGACGCGCCAAGAAAAACTAGCCGTTGGCGCCAGACAATGAATGGATCCCAGACATTTTTTCTGTGTTTGTGCATGTCAACTCTTGCGTCCCAATGTCGCTTGACGCCGCCATGGAGGTCGCTGTTGTGGACCGCGGCTGGGAAACCATAAGCCCCGCCATTGAAATTCGCAAGGCGGCAATCACTTGTTCGTGAGCTTGTCCTCGTTCAGGTGGAAGACATTTCGGACCCGACAACATGATAAATAACGTGCCTTCACATAAAATAAGAGGCGGGCCCATCCCGATCACCAGCTAATTCACTATAAAGGCAAAGACACAGCGGCGCAAACCCAGCTGTTGGAATCGCGTCGCGCAAAAGTTTTTGCATTATTTTTCGGAAAACGTCGTGATCATGCCTGACAATGTTGTCCTTTTCGAGGATTTCGTCCTCCAACCAATCCACCAACTCCCAGCATTTCCGCTGTCACACGGGTTTCGGTCGCGTTCTCCCGGCGGACGCGGCCGATGATTTTGCTGGATCGTGGGGCCACGTTTGGTGACCGTTTAAAATATTTTGACGCATGTGTTTCCAGTGTGGCATGCTTTGCTTCGGGGCACCGAACGATCCATAATGAACAGTTGCAAAATTTGGACGCTGTGTTCAGAAAACTTTGCCGCAACATTGTATTACCGCCTTCAAGTGCAGACTGGTCACTGGAGTGGCACGGACTTCCTCATGTTTGGAACGCAAGGGTGCGTATGTTCATCGCACGGTCACAAATCCAAACTTGGGCCGCCCGGTGGTGCAACCAATATTCTGCCCTTGCACGACATATCTCCCTCGTGTCTCCAAACCGTTGGGTTCGACGAATTTTGGCTTGGAACCCGGTCGGACGACGTAGAGTTGGATGACCGAGGGAACTTTGGCACAGGAAATTGGACATTTTTTACCGATTCAAGGGCTTGGGAGATTGGAACTTCATGGATGCCTCAAACTGGGACAGTTACAAGGATGAATTTATCGATTTCTGCTTGGCCCAACGGCCTGATTTTTTTCTTACATAATTTGGTTTCACTCGAAGCGTCTGCGCGCAAAACGGGCCCGCCTGACGGCGTACAGGCCAAAGTCAAAAGCCAAAAAAAAAATCAGAGACTCGGAAGCAATCAACGCTGTTTGTTGGCGAGGGCCGTTGGCAGCCGCGGCAGCAAATAGTGCAGCTTCGTGCCATCCCATCCCATCCCACCCTATCCCATCTACAGGAATGGCGAGAGGTCCTTGCCGAATGCCGATGCGGGAGGCTACGTGATCTCCGTGCTAAATTCGCTAAATTGGCGGTCTTCAAATCGCATACGCAAAACATGTGCACAAAGTAAGACAAGTGTGTCTTCGAATTTTGATGGAAATATTTTGGAACAACATCAGTCGAGGATGTGGGCGACGATCTGCCCACCTTGGTTTGTTCAGACAAAGGCGAAGCAAATGCTTTGATGTTTGCGTGTGGGTGGCGCATTTGGACTGGCGTTTGTGCTGCTTTCCTATAGCAATGGGGACAGGGAGTCCACACACAAAAATGTGTTTGCTGGGCAATGTTGGTCCTGCTGGGGCCGATGTAGGGAATTAGTTTTGCCCGGGTTGATGCAGGACACTTGAACTTTGGGGCGGCAGCACATGGACCCACGCCTAGGATCAGGCTTGAGGGCTGGCCGCCGTTTGCCAAGGCCCGCTACGAATCTGGACGCCAAGTTTTGCTCCAACATCGCTGGCGTGTGGCAGCGGTTGGCGGCTGTGCTTGTGGCGAGTTTGGCATGGGGCTGCGCAGCGGCGGCTGCAGATATTTTACTGCTTTTCGCTCGACAAAATTGCCGCTGTGATCTTAAAACGCGCCGGCCGGGCTGGGGACGTAAATCGTGAAGGGCCATACTTGCGACTACCGCTCCGAGATGTCACCGATATGGTTTGGGCCGCAGGGTTTGTGCTTGATGTGTTGATGGGTTGGAAAACAACAGGTGTTCCACCGTGCTTCTATATGTGCGCACGCGGCGGTGCCAATACAGTCGAACAAAGGAGTCTGTTGGTCGACTCATCCTTGACCTTGCGCCCACTACTGCATTAAATGTTTGGGTCAGCAAAGGTTTGCCAATCACAAGGTGGGATTTTGTTACAGCAGGCCATGTCTGCCAAAGATGGTGATGGCTTTAGGCTAGGTGTCCCCATGCAAATTAGAGTCGGACCGGTCAATGAAATAGCGGCCCTTCGACATAGGCGGCAAAATTGCTCTGAATGCATTGAACGCCGCAATGAAAGCATTGCTCGTGCCATATTGGAAAAACAATTTTGTTTTGGGGTGTCCCATGCAAAGTACAGTTGGACCGATCAATGAAATAGCATCGTCTGGACATACGCAACATAATTTGTTCAATATTTTGGACACTGCACTGAAAGTGTTGCCGCTGCCATAGCAAAAAAAAATCAATCTCTGTTCTGGGGGGAAACCAATAGTAATAAATTGCAATAACATAGCGAAAACAGTAAGTAAAACAAAACCCAACAAATTAAAATATTTTTGTTTTTGCATTTTTTTTCGACTTTCTGGTGTTGACCTTTTTCTTTTCAACGGCGGCTTGGTTTTATGGGACAAGTTTGAGAATTGAGGCCCCGCAATTGCAATAGTTTCTACTGTGCGGGTTTTGAAATCCGAAAATGTTGGGTGACGATGGGTGTGCCAGGTCATATTGCCTGCCAACGCGTTGAGGAGACGGGCCTTGAACATTTCAAAACAAATTGTGAGACCCGACGTTTGATGTGGGACATGTTGCGTTTTGACGCTTCAGCATCTGTGCATGCAAAACCCAACATGGATCTAAACATCCATTTGCGTGCTGTCAAATTTCAACACTTGTTTTTTTTGTGAATGGACAAAATTTGAAACCAAACAAGTCAATGGGAGGTCAAATAACCAAAATTGGCGCTTTGATGCCAAATTTTTTTCAGAGTCCAACGGTATTGGTGAAATTTTATCGCAACCGATGATTCAATGCAGTTTCACGGCGTTTTCTTAACTCTCTGGGATTTGTTTTTGCCCCAAATATTGATGAAAACAATCGCCATGAAAAACTTCAACGATGTTGTCATCAATTTGACGCACATTCAAAAATGTCGTCCTGATTTGTTTTGTTTTCGCGGCATTGATGTGCAGGCCCACACCTTGCAATTGAGTTGTCAACGCTGCCACCATGACTTTCAAGTCATATTGCAAAGTCGCGTGCGACATTAAGACATCGGCATATTGAACGCGCGTCAAACCTTGCTCACAGATGCAAATCCTTTGTGTTGTCAAACGGGTTTTCCTATGTTAGGCTGTCAGGCCTGGTTCAAATTTTTTGGGTCGATTTGTTGAAACATTTCGGGCATGTCATGTCACGTCCATCCAGGGGGAGAGTATGGCAAGGCAGGGTTTGGATGCGGACGAAGTTGATCCCAACACTAATATATAGATAACATCTTGTTATTTTCAAATGGTTTGTCACAAGGAGCGGTTCGCCCGGGGCTTTGGTCGGGCCGATTGGGCCTAAGTTGGGCCGCTTGGCCGATTTGCTCAAGCATTCTCGGGCATTGCATCTATGTATTCGTGACTGTTTTTCACGGTCCTGTTTGGGGATTGCCTTCCTTTCATTTGATTTCCTGTGCGTTTGCCATTTGTTGGCAATTTGAATTGCCAATCAACTAGGTCCCAGCAACTGCACGGGCAGATGGCATAATGCCAAACTTTAAAATTCACAAATCTTCACCATTTTTCACACACATGCATGGCACAACCCGGTTTCAAGAACCCTTCTTGAACCCCTCTCCTGTATGTCGTCCAAGTTGGTCGGAGTGGGTGGGCAATCTAAGGGTGCTTTACTACGGTTTACTATATGCAGTGTGGTTTCGGTTCGGTTCGGTTCGGTTCGGTTTCGGTTTTTGGAAACTGATAGGGGACGGTTCGGTTCATAACCGGTTTCAGTTCCTGTCGGTTCGTGCAACAGATCGGTTCGGTTCGGTTCGGTTCGTGCAGGAGATCGGTTCGCGCACGGGTTTGAGAGAGTTTTGATGGTTTGGTCATATGTAAATGCTTTTTGCCGGATCACAGAAAAGCTCATTGGGAGCCATTTGTTGTACGTCTCAGGTGCCCACTTTGAAGGAGTCTTGTGTAGGAAAGCCATGTCCAAGATGTTATAAATGCTTTTTGCCGGATCACAGAAAAGCAAATATGCTCATTGGGAGCCATTTGTTGTACGTCTCAGGCGCCCACTTTGAAGGAGTCTTGTGTAGGAAAACCATGTCCAAGATGTTATAAATGCTTTTTGCCGGATCACAGAAAAGCTCATTGGGAGCCATTTGTTGTACGTCTCAGGCGCCCACTTTGAAGGAGTCTTGTGTAGGAAAGCCATGTCCAAGATGTTATAAATGCTTTTTGCCGGATCACAGAAAAGCTCATTGGGAGCCATTTGTTGTACGTCTCAGGTGCCCACTTTGAAGGAGTCTCGTGTAGGAAAGCCATGTCCAAGATGTTATAAATGCTTTTTGCCGGATCACAGAAAAGCAAATATGCTCATTGGGAGCCATTTGTTGTACGTCTCAGGTGCCCACTTTGAAGGAGTCTTGTGTAGGAAAACCATGTCCAAGATGTTATAAAAGCTTTTTGCCGGATCACAGAAAGGCTCATTGGGAGCCATTTGTTGTACGTCTCAGGCGCCCACTTTAAAGGAGTCTTGTGTAGGAAAACCATGTCCAAGATGCTATAAATGCTTTTTGCCGGATCACAGAAAAGCAAATATGCTCATTGGGAGCCATTTGTTGTACGTCTCAGGCGCCCACTTTGAAGGAGTCTTGTGTAGGAAAGCCATGTCCAAAATGTTATAAATGCTTTTTGCCGGATCACAGAAAAGCAAATATGCTCATTGGGAGCCATTTGTTGTACGTCTCAGGTGCCCACTTTGAAGGAGTCTTGTGTAGGAAAGCCATGTCCAAGATGTTATAAATGCTTTTTGCCGGATCACAGAAAAGCAAATATGCTCATTGGGAGCCATTTGTTAAGACATGTTCGGTTCAGCCGGTTCTGCCATTATTTTTTTTTCGGTTTGGAGGCGGTTCGGTTCATTAACGGTTCGGTTCCCCACGGTTCCCCGATTAGACCGGTTCAGCCCGGTTTCGGTTCAGCCGGTTCGGTTCCACCGGTTCGGTTCGGTTCCCGAACCTCTTTGTATATGTGGATGTTCTGATTTCTTTTCATCGTAAGTTTGCGATGTTTGAAAGCAAACAAATCGAACTGCAGGAAGACAAACTTGATCGCGCCTACCCCGCCTTGCCAGTTGTGGCTCTTGTGATGCGCCTTGGCCCAGGCGTTCAAAGCGATAGCCGAAAAGGAAACCGAAACAAAACCAACACATACTCACAGCAAGCCTCAGCATGTGAACCACCGGCAAACGAGCAGAACATGCAATTGGGACTGGAATTGTGGGGGTGTATATAGTTTGTTGCAACAAGTTGCAAAAGGTGTTTGGAAGCGAGAACAACTGGGCATGACATTTGGGCCTAAAATTTGCACGGTTTTCTATGGCAATTTGACGCCGCTGTTTTACTGAACCATACGTAATCAACAACAGCAAGTGTTTGGTAAAACATGCACCAGTAAAAATTGAAACTTCACGTGCCTTCCATGGGCCGGTGGGGTACATGTCAGAACCTCATGAATGCTGTGTGGTGTCTTTGCATGTATTGTTGCGTTTTACACGTTTCTGGGCATGCAGAAAGGCCCTGCATGTCAAACTTTGTCATGTGGTGCGATTTCACCATTCAGGCCTGAGTGCAAAAGTTCGCTTGGTTCGTTCTCTGCCGGGGTGGGGGCCTTAGTACTATTTTCAACTTTGAAAGGGCAGAAAAAAACACACTTTCGCGTCCAATGTTCAGCCAGCTGTAACTTTGAACTTCTTGGGCACGATGGAACAAAAATGCTGGAATGCAATCAAATGGACACCTTCCATTTGTATTCATCATGTTCCTCAGTTTTGAAGTGCCGCGCTGAGGCATGGTCGCATCCAGGGTGCGGGTTCGGTCCCAAAGAGTGGGTCGCAGATGACATTACGCAGTTGTGGACAGACGGTCAAATTTTTCTCTGTTTTTTGAATTAATCTGTTTCTGCTGTCGTTCTCGTTCCAACTGGCCTGTGTTCATTCCTAGCCGAAGATGCATGTTATTGCGTGTTAATTGTGTGCATCACAATGTGCGACGGCGGCTGTGACATACATCGACAACGATGGCAACCACGGTGACGGAGATGACAAACCCGGTCATGATGATAGCTGAAATTAGAGGGGGTGAGGAGGACGAGACTTATAGACCTGAGTACAAACAGGTAAAGCAGAAAATGTACATCATGATTGCTGACGATGATGACGATCATGATGATGATGATGATGATGATGATGATGATGATGATGGTGATGATGATGATGATGGTGATGATGATGATGATGATGATGGTGATGCTGGTGATGCTGGTGATGCTGGTGATGCTGGTGATCGTGGTGGTGGAGATGATGTTTTTGCTGATGATTGTGATCTTGTTTATGATTGTGATGGCGATGAAGTGGGCAGACACACACACACGACAGGAACAGACAACGGTTCGATGCTTCCAAATTTGATTTGATACAAACATCCATGCTGCTTGAAGGTTGCACATTGGACCATTGTCATGCTTTCTTGTTTGCCCAGAACTAAGTTTCCGAAAAGATGTCATCTGACTGTGCTGTTTGTGTCTCACATGCAGGGTTTGTTTTTTCTTTTTTTGAGCTATGTCGCCATGTGAACTTTGTAAAGTTTGGCCAAAATTGTTCTCAAAGGGGTCCTGATGAAACACGTTATTTTGTTCATTTGCCCATGAGGCATGTCGCACGAAGCAGCGCCAGATTCACACCCGTTGCTGCCTCAACTTTTGGGTTTTGTAGAGGCATCCTGGATGGTAGGGTCAGTTCAGTCAGTGCCTTCTGTGTCCGTAGTCCATTAAGGCTTGTCCTGGCCGACGACAAGGGGCAGATTGTTGTACAACCCAAAGCACGCATGATCCCTAGAACAACAATCCGGGGGATTGGCTCATCCATTGACGTATTGTTTCAACATTTTTTACGTGATATTAGTGCCTAATTTCCATCTTCGGATACAGGTTTTTAATGCTTTCAGTGTTGAAAAGTGACACCGGGCGCATCTGGGACAATCCACCAGACAGCAAGCAGTTGCAAACCCCAGCAGGCTTGGAGAAATTTGATACGGACGAACAGCGTTCCCCCAGTCGTGAACCAGTGAGACATGTGTACAGCTCTCAGCCACATTTTGGGAAGGTGAGCATGGGTGAGGGATGGTGAGATATGGTGAGTTTTTTTGGGAACAACAAATTTGCTCAGTTTTTTTCAGTTTGGAGGAAGCTGTTTGAAGAAGTCCAAGTTCCTAAAGGCTCAATACGGCCCAATAACCGTGCATATTGAAATGCACACATATGCTAATGCACACAGCACAGGATATCGCACACATTTGCAACAACATTTTGGGCATCTCGAACGTGCTAGGCATTGTTGGACCTGGCCCAATGAAATATGCCATCGCTGCCACACTTTCTCGTTTTGTTTTGTGCCTCCCTCCCCTGCCAGTATCAAGGCTCGCGAAGCGGCGTTAAGCCTTGCACAGATTGTTTCGTTTTGTCACTGCTTTTGGCGTGCTACTCGCGCGCGCATGCAGATCGTTTGTTGTGCAAAAATTCTTGACCGTGTTGGAGTCTGTATGCATCCCCATCATTAAGCACGATTGTGCTACACCAATGAATATGATGCAGTGAGTATGCATGAATCAGCATCTCACGTTCTATCTGTTTAACATATATACACATGCAAACATTTTTCTGTTGATTTGAATAATTGCCGGCCAACTCACAGTGGCTTATCACGAGGCAAACATGTTTGAACATGCATGACGCATAGAGCAACACGAAACCAACAACCCAACCTTCTGAGAGTTTGATGTTAGAGTCATCGGGGGCATACCATGGAACTCAAAAGCCTTGCACCAGAAGTCACAGGCACGGACTGAGGAGGAGAGAGCTGGGGGGCCCTATTTGGATCATGCTCTGAAAGCGATATGCCCATATATGCCCTAGTACAAGAATTTATAGTTTGCTGTAATTCAAGTTGATTTAACAAATGTAAGTTCTGTCTCTTGTGGAACTTCATTTCAACTAAACTCATTACTAACTTCAGACCGCCATACCTCAAATAGTTCTACAGTCCGCTTTTGCCAGCTCATGGGACTCCAGCAAGCAAGCAACCTTCGCGCATTTCTGTCCGTACAGAAAAACGTATGCTTCTTGTAGGTGCAGAGGATGAGCCAAACCAGCTCTGGCTAGTTGCGCCTTTCCGTACCGTGCAAGGCGAGTATGTGCCACGGCCGCAAATCATTTTTTATCGGTCAGAAAATGCAAAATTGCGCAACAATGTGCAAGTGCCAGGCTTGCATTTGGTCGCAGGTTCTGAATGCTAATCATCACATGATCACTCATTCAGATCAACCATTTTGATCCCAGGTGTTGCAGAAGGGCCGAGACAATTGGAATCGGCCATTGTGGCGGCAGGTGAAGGGTGCGAGTTGGCTCTTCAGCTCTCCGGATGGCTTCTGGCGCTTTGCCAACAACGACCTGGATCGGCAGCGTGGTCGTTGGAGTTTATGCTTCTGACATTTGCTAAAGCATGTTGCGTGTGGAATTTGGAGTTTCTTATCGTTGTTATGTTTTTTTGACGCTAGTTACATTTGATTACAGTACTTAGACTTAGACGGCCACGCCCAGTAAGAGAGAAAGAGAGGGTGAGAGTACTTAGTTTCTCACAAAACTGGGTTTCTAAACTCAGTGTCTTACAACACTTAGTTTCTTACAACACTCAGTTTCTTACAACACTGAGTTTTCTTACAACACTTAGTTTTCTTACCCTCATAGAGTTTCTTTCTTTGGAGGTTGATGTTTCACGGGAGTCCTGACAGGAGCTGGCCGAGCACCTGGGGCATATCCAGTCTTCGGGGCCACATGGAGGAAGGCTGCCACACCAGGCGCGGGATCAAACTCTGTAGGCTTCGGAGGATGACAGGGTAGAGTTTGAAATGGTGAGAGGACGTACCGTTTAATTAATATTTCTACATATATATATATATATATAATATACTGATGTATTTAATTAATACATACTGATTTCAGCCAGTAAATTTGTAGATTGTTCGATGAATAGATTATTGGATTTAGATTTGGTGTAGACGTCCCACCCAAGAACATAATGTAAGAGATGGAAATCAATCAATATTCGTTTGAGGTGACGTCCATAGAATATTGATGCATATTGTGTAACTGAATTGATGATGACATGACTGTAAAAAGAAAATTGCTGGCATATGGTGTATGATGGACTAAGTGTTTGCATATACCCGATTATCAACACCACGACAAGGTAGCATGTCGTATTGTCCAAATCCTGCTGCAACAGTGGCTGTGTACAGACTCCGCGCTTGTTGCAGGTGCTTCAATGGCAGCACCATGATGGAAGCGCGTGGTATGATGACGTGTGCATCAAGGCGATGGGGGGATGAGAGTGGGCACAGTCATTTGCCATCACCTGTCGTCGACCTCTCGTGAAGCAGCATGAGGTCACAACGTCTCCAACAGATTTTGAAGCATCGGTCCATCCAGATGCAGAGGCTCATGGCTGCCAGTATGCTTCCAACATGATCCATGACATGCTGGGGCAAGGTTGCCGTGAGAAATGTTGTCACGCATGCCTCATGTTGTCAGGACTTGCATAGCTCCCTGTGGTTGGTGGCAGCTCGCTTCCCACAACTTCAGGGTGAGTACCGCAAGCAGGCAGGGGGATTGACCTGTGACTTTCCGTTCAAGTCGCCCAAGCCTGATGAGAGGAAGCCCGAAAAGAACGTGGTCAGCCTGTGTGGCGACAAGTCAGTGGAGAAGGCCGCAGCTTGCCATTCCTCCATTCTTGCCTTTGTTTTGCCCATGGAGAAGTAACTTTTGAATGAATTTGAACCAAGGTTGGATCTTCAGTACCAGCAAAGGCCGCTGGTTCATTACTGTCCGGATGCCAAAGCCATGATTTCGCAGTGATGAGTTGGCCTGTGAGGACACGGTGCCTGGCTACCCCAATCACAACAGTTGCTTGATGTTGCTTGAGAAGTACCGAAGAAACGCAAGGTGGCCAACAGGAACCGGAGAGATAACAAAAGGCATCAAAATCCCACAGTTCTACACACTTAGGAGGCAAGAATGCAAGAACAAGACATTGAGTCACATGAGGAGGCATGAGGATACTCTTTGTGTCCCTTGGTGCTGAGGGCACGGGTGGAGATGACATTGAGACTCCAGCAGCGTCAAATCACCACGGCAATTTGTAGAAGTGAGTCGTCAACCAGCGTGGGCAGCTTCCAAGGATGCAGAAGAAGGCATCGCTGGAAATCGTTTGATCCACAGCTTTGACTTGACATTGGCAGTGTGTTTTCTTCGCAATTCCTCGCATCGGCCGGCTGACATCATGGCTGTTTGGCCATATGCTTGGGCACGACCATCCATAGCTTACCAAGCGTTGTCTTTAGAATTTTAAACATGCAAAGGAACCCACCCACTAGTAAGCTCTGCGGATACATCTGGATACATGGCAAACAAACCTTTTTGTTGGGCACGCACACACACACATACACGCACACACCCTGTTTGAGGGACCAGAGCCACAGGGTCACGCAGCTGCATGCGCCTGCAGTGACTCAGGCGGGTTGTTAGCAACAACAGCTCCGCACAACGGCAGTGCACCCTACCAGATGGAGTTGCTCGACTGCCACTGAACTTTGCTGGGAGGTCTACAACATCTTCAGCTGTGCAATCACTAACCCTATGCTTTCAGTTTTCAATATGGTAGGTGACCAACCCCAAAACACAATGATAGAAACCAGCTGGGTACTTATTATAAAGGTCACTTGAAGGGTAGGGTAAGGACAGGCTAGGCCAAAGCCGAGACGCATTGATACTTCCGATTTCTCACCGAGGCAGTGGCAGTTCCTTTGCGAAGGGAGCTGGCAGTCAGATCCGAGCATTTTCCTGACGGAGCCTTGGCTGCAGCTCAGCTCGCGTAGGTCTGCCCTCTCACGTCGGTGATCCGCTGCAACACCCCATGACCTGAGGAAAGGCAGGCAGAGGAGCGGTGGGTTGTGGGGGATGGCGGCTCAACACATCGCATCCCGAAGTTGGATGCTTTGAAACATGGAGCTGCATGGAGCTGCATGGAGCTGCATGTTTTGAAACTGCCCTGCACCAGCACGCACCAGCGTTTGTGATAAACTGAATATATCTGAATATCAATTGTCATCCTTCAACCCCTTCGCAGCACATGCGGCAGATCTTTCATGTACCCAGATGTACCCAGTATTGTTAACTCTTAGCTGCTTCTTCACCACAGGGGAGCAGCTGGTTCACCTGTGTCCAGGCACAACGGCGAGTGGCACAGCAACAGCGCGAGGCTGTGAAGCGAACAGATCGTGCGCCGGACAAGGCGAGCGGAGTGGGGATCGGTTGGGTGGCCAACCAAACCCAGGTGAATGGCAAACAAGGAAGGCTGGTTATGGCTGGTTGGCTTACACCATGCGAACATAACACGTCCAGAAACATTGACCCAGAAACGCACTGGATACAGAATTGACGTCCTGAAAGCGGGCGCAACTGGGTCATGTGGCTTGCTGCCTATATGATGCAAAATGATCTGAACGGATGTGGTACCTTTAACGGATGATGACGGCTTGCAGTTGACCATGTTGCCCAAGGTTTGGATCCTTTGCCCGCCAAAGCCACACCTTCAAGGAGAGTATGCGAAGCAGCCGGGGCCTCAGTTCCACTAGTAGGTGTCCCTGTAGCCAGGGCTTGGCTGGTGTGCTTGGCCTGGTTGGCCATGAAGAAATACCAGAAGGGTCGATCGATCAGATTCCAACACTGGAAATGATGCACGTTTGTTAACATCCATGAGATAAGAACAGAAAAACCGTGCATTTTTAATTGATCATTATCATGTGCTTGCATATTGATGTTCAACCAAGTCTTTGGCTCAAATCTCATCGGTTACCACTTCGGATACGGCAATCTTTCAAGATGCTCAGTCTGATTTCAGAGATTTTCAGTTGCCCAGCAGCTCGAATTTCCCGGGAGTGGGAAAACTTCTTGAAGATTCTAGAGTAGGTGCAAGAGAGGCCGGTTGGAGTCATTGCCACCATTTTTTTGGGGCCATCCAATGACGATAATTTAAAGGAAGTGCGGCGCTCCCCCCATTGTGATTTTTAGATGTTTATAATTTTCAAATGTTGATAATTTCAATCGTTAAACATTAGATGTTCATTGCACATATGTCATTATCCATTGACATGTTAATTGAAATGATTTTAAACGAACTAATAATTAATTTCATTTCATATCCACTGCATTTAAATGCCAACTATTACCATGTCATAGTCCAATATTATCATCAATATTCAATGGTGATTATTATATGCCATTGGCAATGATTGATATTATATATTACCATTGAATATCATTATTACCATGGAGTTGCCAACTATCACCATAGAATATCATTACTACCATTGAGTTGCCAACTATTACCAATATCATTGTTACCATTGAATTTATTTGGTAATCATTAACTATCAATAATTTGATATCATTAATGGATTATCATTGCATAATATTGAATAATATATTACCCATCATTTCCATTGAATTAATTTATTTTAAATGGCATTATCATTATTATCCAATGGTCATTATCCATTAAGAAATATTATCATGAATATCCATTATCATTCATTAATGGCAGTAATCATTACCCAATGGTTAATATCCATTATGCTAATAAATCATTATCAATAATATCCCACTGATATACCATAAAATAATTACCATTGAATTTCTTACCCATCCAACCGTCATTCCCCATCTCCGCCCCTTTTCCCAGGCCAGCTCGCATCGAGCGCGGCCAAGCCGTGTGGCGCCAGGTGGGGGGCAACGGCATCCTGTAGCTCGGCAGCGGGGCCCTTCGCCCATGGCCGTGTAAGACACCACCATGGGTAGTGCTGAGCATCGCTGCAGGGCCATCTTGGAATGAAGATGTAGGGGAATTATAGATGATTATAGATGATTATAGATGATTATAGATGATTATAGGTGATTATAGGTGATTATAGGGGATTATAGATGATATAGATGATTAAAGGCTAGGGGTTCATCCTTTGTAATTGCTTAAGGCTGGTTTAAAGCTGGTTCACCTTGCAGAACGACAATATTACCTTAAGATTTAGAAAGGCTGGTTCACCACATGTATGACTGCAATTTATGAAGCACCTTCAGAACTACGAGAGTTGCTTGATATAGTTTGGTATTTCTCATCCAAATCTTGTTAGACAGCTATTTGTTCTGGACTGTAATCACTGATGCTGGTGATTGATGGATATAGTCAGTTGCTTAAATCGAAAGATATAGACGTAGATGATGTAGACATATATGTATCATATATGTATAGGTAAAAAGGATAAAAGTCGAAAACGCACCTTTTGAATCCTTTTGACCTGGATGTCGAAAGAATGAAAACAACATTGACCCGGGGACAACGTTCAAAGTGCAGAACAGACAAAATAAATCAAAATATGACAAAATGTGTTCAGCGATGCTGACGATGCGAGTCCGTTGATTTCATTTGTCAGTGCGAAGGTGGCGAATGGAATATAATGGAAATTAATAGAATGCCG
>VSDK01025442.1:404627-415562 GCA_009767595.1 Symbiodinium kawagutii | reverse complement strand
CTCGGTGCTACCTGACGCTGCTGAGGTACAGCAATGGCCTGGGTGGCTTTTGGTGCGTGGCATCTCGACACCAAACAGATCACCAGATGTGCACTGGTCAATCTGTTGCAGTCAAAGGATGTGGAAGTCAGGTGAAACTCTTCCAACACGGATTGCAGTGGCCAGGCAACCAAAGAAGCAGATGCCAGCAGCTCATAGATATCAGCTTGAGTTGACTTGGTCTCTTGGGCAGTTTTCCTCAACAAAACTGCTCGTTGATTCACTTGGATCCTCACAACCGATCCCATGTCCCACTTCGTTGATTTTTGAGGTCCAGAAAAACTTGGGCCTCTTGCAATGTTCAGCACCTCACCATGGACGTCCACCGCATGAGATGGAGGCTCTGCATGGGCTGTGCCGCAATGGTTGCGGGTGACCTAGGAATCCCGTGGAAGCGTTGCTTGTGGTGCCCCCCAATGTCCCTCGGCTGTGGCTTATATCGTGGTTGATTTGTCACGCACCTGGCAGTCCTGGCAATTTGCTGACGGAAACACCTGGCGCACGCACAAGGATCTGCGCCAGCGACCTCAGAGGGACATAGTGGGGAGACGGGGAGCGCGAGTTTATTTGCACTATCCTTTTCCTACCTTGGCACATTTATTTTGATATCTAGTTACCAACTATTTCAATCTATTTCAATCATGTGTTTCAATCTATTCATGTGTCATTTATCCGATTTCTCCTATGGACTGGTTACAGTATTGTTATATATTATATAGATATATATTGTTATGGGTTGTTGGGGGAAGGGGTTGCTCATGGGTGCTGCTGGACAGTGATGCGCATCCGTGGATGATTCCAGTGGCTTTCTCATTGGGAATGGGTAAGCCGTGACAAGTCCAAGCAATGCATGCAGTCTCAGAGATTGATTCTTGATTGTCATTGATTTTAATTATTGATTGTTTGGGATGTTTGGCGGTGCAGTGTGCCCCGGCCCCCGGAATGCCTAAATTCTGATGTGGTTGCTCCCCCGAAAAGTCGACATGAGGAAGGTGGGCCATGGATGGCCATGGCAGATGCTGAAGCCAAGTCTCTGAGTCTTCTTTGGCAGTCCTCCAGTCAACCTTGGAGAATACGGTGCCATAATGTGCATAATGTGCCACAATGGTTTGCAAAATGTTTACTGAAAGAATACGAAGGACAAGTTTTATGAATGTGGGGGAGGTTCCTTTGGCCGCCGCATCTCATGGTCACAAGGGACCTCTTGCATGCTTCTAAGTGACCCATCGGCTTCCAAGTGATCCATGGTCACAACTGTCCCAAAGGAAGGGACGCAAAGACCCAATATTAGACCCAACTTGATCCTCAACTTGACTGCAAGATCGGCACTTGTCAGGGTCATCGTTTCATATCGTTGTCGGGCGTCAAGGTGCCAGAAAACCACGCCACCACGCAGCATTTCTAAGTTGCCTTCCAGGTGTGACCGCCAGCCGTCAAGAAGGCTTGGCAGCCTTGGCGCAACAGGCCCATGCCGAGGATTTTGATGGTCTGATTTTTGTGGGTGCTTTGTCTTGGCTAGAAATCAGACATAATCAGACCATGCATATGAGGCAGCGAGCTCATGAAGATGCATGAAGGATCTTTTGGATCGGATTATGTGATGTGGCCTTTGTAGTGTGGATTTGGATGGATTTGGCACATTTCGGCGAACATTTCAATTCTGCCAGCAATTTTGGAGTTGATGGGTCCAGTGCGTGGGAAGGCAATAGTGTGCCGCAGATCTGGCTCAGAGTTGATATGGCGGAAGAATTCCCAAATCTTGTGATACCAAAGTCTTGACACGCGCCACCTCTAGCAGGCCATATGCTACAGTATATATATATATAGCACGCAAATGCCGTAATTTATTCGCAGATATTTGATTTCGTCTAAATTTGGAAAACAAGTGTCATGTAGAGCGGCCTAAGGCGTCTTGCATAACTCTTGAGAGGATCGACATGCTGGCCATGCAGCTAATACAGCTGCTGGGATTGATCGGCCTCGCACAAAGTTCAGAACCCGCACTACGAGCCACGCAGGTTTGGAGCTAGATGAAGTGCAGTGACAAATGTTCAAACACGCAGGAAGTCCACTTCTACAATGTTTTGCTAATAGATATGTCAAATGCCAATATCATCTGCACACGGGTGTTAACCTTTGCGATATCATTGTTTGCAACACCACCATGACACTGGCAAACTTTTTCACGCTTCCACACTATAGGCATCATGAAACTATTGCTGTCTTGCCCTGCACGGAGGGTGCAGCAGGTTTTCAATCGCAAAGATGTATCCCAAACACGTTTTGATTTCATCACGTTCTGCAGCGATGGTGCATTAGACCGCTGCAATCATTACTGCCGCCACACAGATCAGTAAATTTCTCAGCCCTTGATCAAAACATCTTGCTGCAACTGGCTGGTGACTTGGAGGTTGTAGTGGTGAAAACTCCTAGGCTGCAGCCGAAAGAAGCCCCGCAATGATTTTTGTATGTATATATATATTTATTTATATTTATTCATTTATTTAAAACAACAAATCTGTGTACCAACATACCTACTATATGTATGCAGGTATGCCATGAATCCATAATAATTCCCTTTGCATTTAGTAATGATAAGCTTCAGCCACTTCAGAGGATGTCAGTGGCTGTGCGCAGATACGATGGCTGGCGCAGACTTCTGCTTTGGATCCGGTCACGTGGGAAAGTTCAGATGTCCGCCGCTTGCAAAACACCACCGCCACTCGGCCTATTTCTCCAGCGGAACTTAGTAAGCCAGTGGGTGCATTTACTGTGATGAATGTGACAAGCTCTTTCAGTTTTTGTCATTTGCCACTTCCATCGCTCAGCTTTTGGCCTTGTTTGTTCTCGCAATAGAGATTGTCATCGCAATGCATGCGAACTTGGCATTTTCATCTATTTTGAATGAGTTCCCGGGACATGAAAAGTTCAGGCAACGCCGACTGCTGACGAGATAACAATGGAACAGCATCTTGTTGGCAGGGGCATCAATATCATCAATGCCGGGGTTGCAATGTGCATATTTCAATGCTGACCCATCCGTCAGTCTAGGCTGATAGCAACCTTTGATCCGGATTCCCGACACTGCATCCACAAGGGTAGACGAACATCTCAAGAATTCTCAAGGCACAGTATGATGTTGTCATTTGATGTTATTTGGTTTTTGTCGGCACGGGGGTTGGTTCGTAGTATTTTCCACAGGGTCCAAACAATTCATGCAAATCAACATGCTGGTAAGGGAAGTCCAAGCATCGGAATATGTTGATATTTATTCATATTACTCTTTGGCACCTGTCGTAATAGCATGTAATAGCGAGAAAACAGCACATACATGAATGCTCAGTCACTCTTCTATGTATACATGTGCTCTATATGCATTCATGTTGCACAGGTAGTGCTACACTTTGGCTATGTGAAGAGCTCATCAGACTGGGCATCCTAAGGATCATGAGCATCAGCTTCGCTGGTGCGGCGCTGTTGCATCAGGGCTGCATGATTACATCACCTTTGACTGGTCCGTTTGGATGGCTTGTTGACTCACCAGAAACGCATGGTAGCAGTGGCAGGCGGTGTACCTTGACCCGCCTTGACCTATGGCAAGACCTAGGATTTGTAGAATCTTGAGGTGTTACCTAGAGATGTTTGACATGTCATGCATAGTTTCGCTGCGTTTGAGGGTAGCTCTCCTGGTGCACGGCTTCATGCTCCGAGCTTCTTATCGTGTGAACTTGCTCATGGCCGCCAACTTGTCGTGTCTCGGGCAGGCCGCTGCTTTCCAGCAAATTCACAGGTGACAATGCATCCAGAGCAACCTGTGCCAGGCGACGTTTTCAAGAATCGCCACTCTGGTGCAGTGCCTTGCCAGCAGATTCTCCCAGGTCAGACCTGTGCAGAGTTCGGATGCCCAGGTGGATCATGCTGTTTAGCCTGGTGGTGCCGGTGGGTCTCATTGCGGTTGCCGCCCAGCAGGCATGGGGGAGCTGCGAGCGCAAAAAAGGTCCGGTTGAGAATCCCTCAGCCAAAAAAATGGCCACCATGTATAATGGCTACCCAGGATTAATAAACCCTAGGTAAACCTTAGGTTTATTAATCCTGGGTAGCCATTAGCAAAAACTGTCCAGGTCATGGATGGTGACATATCGAGACCTGACATTGTGGAGCCGCCTGTTGTGGAGTGAGGTGGTAGGTTCCCTCAGCTTGGGGTCCAGTGTCAGGTGGCTGATGAGTCATGGCGTTTGGCTTCCTTGGGCAGCCTCATTGCCGATTGGCTGCAACCGGTGGGCCGTTTGTCATCCCGTTAGACATGGTCAAACCATGAGTAGTTATATACATCAATGTCATTCAGATATCAATCACATCTATTCAAATATCATGAAAACTACTGTACCACTGTACCCAAGATTGATCTGATGATTGTGAAGCCACCATGTTTGCAAACAGGAAAACCAAAGCGAAAGATCGCACTGTTCATTTTTTGATAGTTTGGATGTGAAGGGTCGGGGTTGCAGGGCCGAAGCCTTTGCAAATTTTGCCATTGGGCTGTGCGCAAGATACCATGGGATGAACTGTGGCAGGGTGGGTACTCTGCCTAGCGGCGTGGTGATGACTGGAAGTCAGGCAGCCACCATCTACTTCGGCAGCTTGGCTCTGGGCCGTTTCATGGTGGACTCCTTCCAGTTCAGCTGGGTAGCTTTTGGCTTTGGCACGCAGCCAGGTTGCAGCAGTGCACTGAGAAGCAAGTACACTAAGATGCACTAAGAGATCTAAGATGCACCTAGTATTGTCATGTCTTGCTATGATCAGATCATGTGTTATGTACTTCTGCTTGTGCTACACGCCTTTGCTACTTGTCCTTTGGAACACTTGGCCTTGTGCTCTGGAACACTTGGGCCTCTGTGCCAAGTCGATGCTCTTGGTGTTTACCCTGACCTCATTGAAAAACAATTCGATTTCCTTTCTATCATTGGATCATGAATCATGTCCGCGTATGTCGGCATTGGATGGCCTTGGATGGCGATCTCTACAGCAGCCAAGGCTGACCTTTTTCACTTTCGGCGGCTTCTTCTGCCAGTTTGTATGGGTGGTTGAGCCCTTCAACTTCACTGCCACCTCAGTTTCTCAGCGGAAAACCGCTGTGTATTTGACTGGTTCGGCACGCGGGAATGAAGGGCATTC
Source organism: Symbiodinium kawagutii (assembly GCA_009767595.1). Taxonomy (NCBI): domain Eukaryota; class Dinophyceae; order Suessiales; family Symbiodiniaceae; genus Symbiodinium; species Symbiodinium kawagutii. Next base: position 410,348 of record VSDK01025442.1, on the reverse strand, counting down.
AGCATGTCCATGTTTACGATGATTTCCGATTCCAAGATTTGCTCAAATCTTTGCTAGTATGATGAAGTATGATGGAACCGTAGGATTCAAACAATGGGCTTGTCGGACTTTGGATCAGCCTTCGGAGATGGAAAAACCATGTCATACACCGAGAGATTCTCCTTGATCCCTTTTTTGGCTACGAGAGATCGCTTCAGGTAGTGATGCTGACAGTCAGTGCAGTTCCGAGCATCATTTTGGCCTTCCTGTTCGGCCGCTGGCAAAGCACCCGGCATGTCTTGGGTGTCCTTGCAGACGAGGTTGGGGATGTTGAGGTGGTATGATGTGGTGTGTCACTACCTCTTTGCCACCGAACAGTCAGCAGTTCCACACATCTCATCAAATTTCTAGCTTTGTTGCGTTTGTTGTGGCAGAGTGGTGACCAAATTGGGCAGAGATCTGTGGGCCTTAGCATGTTTGGTGTCGCAAAGTGTGGTCTCAAGCCACTGCAGGAGCAGCTTCGTCCTGCGCATCTTGGACAACGAGTTGGCTCTCCACAAAACATGGCAGAACCAAGGAACCAAGGTCGATCCAAGGTCTTTCACAGCATAGTGAGCGAATTGTCCTATTTGAACCACTGGCCTGGACTTGAAAGGATGAATTGATTGGTTTCCATCGAATTCCTCAGACATGTGTTGATGGCTGTCATAATTTGTTTTCACCATAGTTGGGCTTGATAGCTGACGATCCGCAGTTGCTTCAGGTCAGCTTTGCCACAGAGCAAGTGCAAGAGAATCTGTTTGATCCTCTGCCTGTTCCTGCTCGAGCTCATCATCCTTGGCGTTTATGGCTTGGTCCTGAGCCAACTCTCGTACACTCTAAGTGCACATCCCTCCCCCCCTCCCACACACACACACAGACAAGCACACACACACAGATCATGCCAGCGTAAGCTCGACTCCCACTGAGGCTTAGCAGTCTACATGCTTGAGACACGTGCAGAGGTGAAGAATGTTGGCTTTTTGTTGGTGATTGGCGTGGTGATCTTGGATGCCATGGTGTCAGCCTGAGAATTGGGAATCAATATCAAGTCATATCGAGTTACATGAAGTTAGGTGAAGCGAGTGAAGCCTTCTCAAACTGAAGCTGCTGAAGCTCCAAGGTTTGGCAAGTTTGGTTCTTGGGCCTAGTGACAGGTGCCGCAGAAACTGCGGCACTGATGGTCCTGGCTCGAGTGGCAGCGTGCATTTGGGGTGAGAATTACTGGCTGATGGGCACTCTGGCTGCATGTGCTTCGAGGATCCCAGAGGGCCATTTCTTTGGGTGACATGTTTGTTGCCTGGTGTAGTAATTAATCGTAGCAAAAAAAGTGGTAGAGACGGACAGGTTTGACCGTTGCCTACCGTTGCCCCAGGTCATTCCGGCGTCTTCCTGGCGATGGTCATCTTGGTTGGCTACGTCACGGTTGACATGTTGGTTCCAGCTCCCGACAGCCCAAAGGCAGGTCCTGGTGAGGCCGTAAGTGATGCCGTAAAAGGACTCCATGGACCTTGCAAAGGCTGTGGTAATATGTGACAATGATATGTGGATATGTATTTATATATGTGTGTATTTATATATATATATATATATATATTTAGTGTGTATATATATATATTTATATTTTTATATATACGTAGTAAATATGTGATAGTGAATGATAGTTAGGTACAGTTGTATATGCTTGAAAGATCATCACGTTACAGTCAGTTGGGTGTGTGCAATGATTCGGAATTTGCGAAGTGAAATCACCAGTTCGGTTGTTGTTCCTGAAGAACTTTACATCCAATTTGTGGACAATGAAAGATAGACAGAACCCCAAAAGCAATGATGTCATAATGTCACAATTCAATATAATTCATATGATTCGTATGGCTGACCTTCTAAAGTGACAACGATAGCAAATGATTTCCCAGTGTCCACCGACCAAGAAGCCCAGGGAAAAGGAGTTACAGTCTAGGTAGTCAAGTGCTGCCTAGTGTTTAGTTAGAACATCTTTTGTTAGGACCATGATGACCAAACATGGATGGTCAACGATCTATTCATATCTCATCACAATTTCATCCTCGAAGCAGCTGCTTGGCTGATCCATGGTCCCAACAGGTGAGGCGGCAACGGGCAGCAGCCCAGATCCTTCAGACGTTGCAATCGAAGATGACGGCTGGAGCGGCTGAAGCGGCTGGAGCTGCTGGATCTGGTGGTGGAGAAGCTGGAGGCTGGTGCAAACAACGCAGGGAGACATGGGGAGATGACGGGACGTCTAAGTGAGTAATGAATGAATTATCTATAGAGAGACAAATTCGATGACAAGTCATGAATTACTCAATTGATTATGTTTAGTTAATTAGACCCACTAACCATGGTGTGCTCTACATACTTTTGAGTGCTCATATCTCCCAAAATTGGTTACATGACTTACGGCTCATGCGATACAAGCGCTTTGTCCTTGGTGAGGAAATTGGTCCGTGTTTCGTAATGTCTACTGCATTCACAGCGCTCAATTGTATATAGTGTTTGCCAAACTTCCGGAATTCCTGCATTCACTGGGTTGGTTGATGAGAAATACTGCAATAATTGGTAGAACAAAAACGGGTTTCCTGTAGATTTCTCATCAGCCAACTCATAGATTCACATTTCCCTAGCTCCCCAAAACAAATGGTGGTTTCTCAAAATGGGGGCCTCCCCAAATCATCCAGTATATTACTTGACCATTGATAGTGGGGCAAATCCTTTGCGAAGCCCTCATATAAATTGGTGTTTAAACCACCAATTTTTGGGGCTCCCTATGGCTTGAGAAGCCCCCGTGTATCCCCGTGTGGTTGGTATGTCCTCTATCACTGTTGGCTACTATCCCCTATATATCACTATAATCATTGCAGGTGGAGTTGGAACCATGGGAACTACAAAATATCCATCTAGAATCAACCATTCTCAAACATTTATATAGAATATCCTCTTTACTTTACCAGTTGGACAAATATCCATACAACCAACCATGGTAATAAATTATATTTATCCATATGAACTATTAGTATATAACGAACTAACCAAGTATCTTATATATAGGTAATGAGCCAACCATGACATCCAGCCGAACCAGCGATTCCAGAACGGAGCGATTCAAGCTGCCAGTGGTTGCCAGGTGCAGCAGATGGAGAGGCAGCGAGATGGCAGAAAGCGGCAACCCTCCCTGGATAGGAAACATGTGGGAAACATAGGAAACATACTGGAAGCACATGGGAAACATGTGGGAAGCACATGGAAAATATATGGGAAACATATGATAAGAACATGCTGGTTTCGATTTTGTTGTTTGAATTATGCCTTTAGCCTTTGGCAACCTGAGTTCTGCACCTGAGGCTGAGGCAGAGGTGGGAGCAGTCATGACAGAGAAAAAGAAGAAGCTGCCGTGCTATCTCCATCCTGGGTGGCTCATCTGAGAGTTCTGCTGGATTTTTTAACCTGAGACATTCAACGTAGTTGCAACATTGGATTCTTGGATGCTGAGAGGTAGGATTTCAGGGTCCATGAAACGCACCAGAAATTGTGCCAGATCGTGACCTAAGGTGGCTGCTACTTGCTCTTCTTGTTCTTTTCGCGGGGGAAGTGGCTCTTGTGACATTTGGCGACCCGGCACAAGCTGCAGGCTGCGTATGATGCACAAGCTCGGAAGCATACAATCAAACAGCCCAAATAGAAGCAGCAAAAGATCTTGTCGGAAAGAGCTTTGTTTCTTGCATTGCCATCGCTTCCGACTAAGTTTTCAATTTGCCACTTATTTCTCTTTGCGATACCTGCGATGCACGCGAGCAGCAGTATTATGCAGGCAGGGCATCACAGTTTGACATAGCATGACCAGCCATGCTTCTGAGCCTCAGAAGGCCTCCCAGTTGCTCAGGAATCGCTGGCCCTAGTGATTGGAAGCCATGCCATCTGGTTGATCCAACAACGCCAACAGCCAACAGCATCCAACAGCATGTCAGTGCCATGTCGGTGCTCCATGGCTCCCTGAAAGGTGTGGCCTTGGGTCTTGGCTTCGTATTCACCTTGTCATTCTTCGCATTTCGGAAGTCGAAGTGCCGCGCCAACGGCAAAGAAGGACCGCTCTTGGAGACTGCGCCACTCTTCCTGGTGCCTTGGCTTGGGCTTCCGTGGCATCTCCGGGCTCCCTCGCTGTTTCAAAAAAATGTCCAAAAAAGGACAAGAAGGAGAAGATATGATTATAACATATTTTAACTAAGATATGGATAGATATAGGGATTTTATCAGATTATGCGATTGGGAGAGAGAGATATTAGATGGAATGATAAGAAGGGGACTATGTAAACCAGGTGCAGTCAGTACAATGGATCCTGTTTCCCTTTGTGCCAGGTTGAATAAACGTTCAGTTTCTCCAAAGAATTTCTGGGATACACATGGATATATATATATATATACATATAAATGTATCTATATATAGGGTGTACCTTGATGAGAATCATCAACCCATACCAACCCCAACCCATCCATACCATTCCATGCCCATCCCAACCGGACCTGGCCACCGGGGCTCAAGGTTTTGGCATACGTCAGCTGGTTGGCCGTCGCTGCTTACACCAGCTGGGTGGTGGATAGCTGGGCTGCCGCTTGGTCTGGCAGAGCGGTCTCCCTAAACGGATCCCCGTTGGGATGCCAACAGGGATCCCAGTTTGCTACGGCGAAATGCAAGTGATATGTGGTCATTAGCTGCTGCAGTCAGTGTGATCATCAACTCTTATAGATTGTAATAGGAATTTGGTCGCCCTTGAACAAAAATCATTAAGTGTTGTAGTCATCATGGGTCGCATGATTTTTTGGGCCACCTTTTGCACCACTTGCTGCAGAATCATCATTGGTGCTGACATCAAGAATCCTAGGAATTGATTGCTGTGACTGACTATGACTGTGAATCAACATGAATCAACCCATGTTCCCGGAACGTTCCTCCCACATGGACCCTGCTGAGATTCTCTCACATTTGTTGGATCCTGGCGGTTCAATTACAGCTTGTATGCGCATTGATTTTCATGGCATTAGATGGATGATTGAAAGATATTTAAAGATACTTTGAAATCTATTGATTTTATCAAATCTATTTTTATCCAATCCTATTTTTTACCCGTTTTCCCCCCAACTTTTCTACACTTGTTTTGGTTCGTGGAAGCTGGTATGGATGACCCTGGGAGCCCAGCATGGCCCAGCCAGGTCTTGGTTCACGTGGGCTTTCTGCCGCTGGTGATTGGCCTGTTCTTCTCAGCACATCATCGATGGGTGGTGGACGACTTCCACCTGGGCCCGCCGAGGCGAGGCCGCAGATTTTTGTTTTAGCATTGAACAGATCTGTTCGCAAGCAAAAAAAATCTCAAAGCAATTCACAAAGAGAATCAACATGAATTCAACATATTCGCAACATCATCAAATAGAGTCTATTCAACATGATTTCAACGACATTCCATCAAATTCGTAGTCATGAATGATGTAGTGACACTTAGATGTCATGTCACGTTGGATTTTGTTGCAGTTTCCTACTTCATAGGCCGTGATGTTGCATCTACATGCACCTGACTGGAGTTCCGATTCATTGGCTCCCATGGAACAATTTGGAGCCCCATATTGCCATCATTTGCCATGGATCCTTCAGGAAAACCACCGATCCCAAGATGGCCCGCGTGGTGCCAGCAGCCG
>VSDK01025442.1:381668-404155 GCA_009767595.1 Symbiodinium kawagutii | reverse complement strand
ACTAGCAGCTAGGTTCAGAACAGCCGAGCGAAAGCCTTGTGTGAACATGAGCTGGCTCGGGGCCGCGCAAGTCAGAGAGTTGCACCCAATCCACCCAATCTTTCTGTGGTTCCTGCACATTCACGGACTCATGTTCGCATTGCAAATGCCTTTGTTCAGAGCTAATCTGTTCAGAATAGCCGTTAGACTGGGCCACATCCAACATTCAGCTGGCGAGTTGCCCAGTGGGCCCCCCACGGAGAGCTGCCCCCCCCCTTTGAGAATCGCGCCATGATTCCAGGGTGGAGTCCTGCATGCTGTCTCCGAAGTCCGATTCCGCTGGGTGGGCTGGAGCATTGCAGCTGCTGTGCTGGTTTTGGCCCTGACTTTCATGAGCAACCGGCCACTTGGAGGCGGAGGAAGATGTTGAATTCTCAATGGAAAGGCATTTGGGATCATGTCGGCACACACACGCACACGGACACATCCGCAATCTAAGTATCTAAAGGTCCAGTCCTTCATGGTTGATCTAGCAACCAAATCTGTGTATATCTCTGATCTTTTTGATTCTTTTTGATACAGAAATCAATCTATGTGCCGATCTATTTGGGTAATGGTCAAAACACGGTTTAGTTGAGCTAGTATTGTAGCCGCCGTCGCATGACAAAATTTGGGATTTACTGTGTGAAGCGATGGAATTTCTCAAAAGCAATACCCCCAGACTAAAATACAACAGATATTGGTGTATATATATATATATAGCAAATTGGCTATTTCAGATAGTCTTCATGCGATTTCGCTACGTGAGATCTGCGGTAAGGAAACGGCATTAGCAACCAAAGCTGTGTGATGCATTTGATTTGCAGCAAGCTTCGTTCATCAAATTTGCTTCCCGCTGTTTGGTAGCCTTTAAGCTGGGTGTTGGCTTGCTGTGCAGATCCCATCAGATTGTCCAGACCGTTGCCAAACTTAATCAATCGGCTTTTGAAAAAATACACGCCCCAGAGCGATACCCCCAGCGATACCCATGATCACTTACACAAGCCAACCCCCACACACGGACCTCAGATGTCTAGGGAAAAGGCTTTTTTCAAACAAATATCTATATAGAGAGAGAGTCTATAGTTTTGTCCACGGCTGGTCTCACCTAACCTTTGCAGACTCCACTGCGCTGACAAATGCCAACAGTGAACTATATTGACTCAAGCAGCACGGTGCTTTACGCTAAAGTTGAACTTGGCTCAGACACACCTCGTTGTACACTGCTGACGCGGGCTCCAAACAGATTGCCACTTGAAATTGTTGGCTCAAGTCACTGTGCCAAAAGGTCCACTTCTGAAGCGCTACTTGTGACTGATACTGTAGGCTGCGCCGGCGAAAAGTCTTGTAGCTACGCATGGTAGCGGAGCCAGGGTTGTGGGTGGCAGCTCTGACGGTTCTGATCCCCATGATTGTAATCTTTGCCGTTTTCTCAGATAAATGGTCTTGCGATTTCTAGAAAAACAATGATGTGAGGTGTCTTCGTTGAGCAGTGGCCTCCTTGATGCTCACTGCCCCCCTACGTTTCTGCTGAAAGCAGCTTTACTTCCAAGACTTGCGATTGCAGGAGTTACTGTAATTAAGACATGATGAATCATGATACTTTTCAAGCAGGCCCTCCCCAAATGGACAAAACGTATGCGCCACTGTGTAATTCGATGGGGTATCTCAAAAGCAATGAAATGTGGAATCAATGTTCATGGGCCCTACCGCTTCGACCGCGGCACATTTGTCGATCGATCGAAGTACACACCATGCTTACATGTTTGCGAACGTTTCTTTCATATTGAGTTCATGTTTCGCCAAAATTTCTGCAGCATTGGCCAGCGTGACACCATGTGTGACACCGTAATACCTCCAAGCACAACGTGATTTTTTCCCAGGCTTTGGTTCGGCACTTTGCAGATTGATCGCGCGCAACCGATCTTGTGGGGATTCATCGCCGCTCGTCTGCATGAAGAAAACCTTGGTAGAACCATCACATCATATCACATCATCATATCACTTCATCATATCATATCATGTCCCATAGATTCACTTCACATCACCACAAACGAACGCTTCAGTCGTTCTTGGGAATCTCATGGGAATTGATGTCTCATGGCAAGGTTCTCATCCTGGCGGGCTGGGGCGTTGCGGTGTGGTACTTCGAGGGGCAGCTCCAGGTTGGAGATGTCGTGTTTGTCGCTCTGCCAGGCTGCGTTCTGAATTGGTCTTTGTGGTATCTTGATCTTTCTAGATGTATCTAGCAAGGCTTCATTTTTAAGTGGATTTCGTGGTATCTAGCAACCCTTAATGATTGTTGCTCATTTCTGGGCAAAGTTTGGAATGCGATGCATGCGATGCACACCGAACTCTCTCTCCTTGCGACAGTTGAACTACTTTGCCATCTCCGTCCTGGCGGTCATAATGCTGTACCCAGCCATCTATGCAATCTTCCTGGCAGTGCAAGTTCTAAGGGACAACCAATGGAACCCGAAGGCGCACCAGAGTATCCTGGAATTTGGTGTGTGACAACCGCAAAGATTTCATTCCCCTCAAGGTTGAAAGATTTTGGTTCCTCGATTTTTTGGGACATTGTTTTTGTAAGAGGGACGGCCACAGCTAGAAGTACAACGAGCATGAAAAAAGAGTCGTGCTTGGTGTTTCTTCGCACTGATGCATGTTGATTTATTTCGTTCATTCGCATCTGCCATTCCCGCAGAGAGTGCAACTTCCATTGCAGGACAAGAAGACTTGGCGCTTCGTCCGGAATGCCATTCTGGCGGGAACAGATCCTAGCCACAAATCTGGACCTTGATCGTCTGCAACTTCCAAAGTTTCGTAAAGACAGAGATTGAAAATGATTGAAAGCAAAGAACGTTGCGATGTTTGCAGAAAGCATTTCAACTGCTGGAACTTGTGCCGGAATCCCTTCAACATGCTGGGAACGCGCTAGACTTTTGATACGACACGTTGTCAAGATTCTTGCTGCCTGAGATCGTGTACTCGGCCTTTTTGATTGTCATTGCCCTTGCCTTTTGGCCAGTGACTCTTTGCGGCTTCTGCCTCCTATTGATCCTAGACCAGCACTTCACAGCCATCATCAAATAGCATCGATCACCATCAGTCCACCTGTCATTGATTCAAAAGCCCATGGCAATGATATGTAATTAATGATGATCCCTGGGTCATCCTGGTCATCCTGGGTCATTATCATTCATGACATTTCATGATCCATCATTTGTCACCAAGGATGGCCGCCATCCTGGTTGGCGCTGTCATCTACTGGCAGCGGAACAATCGTTTCGTTTCGCGCAAAGCCCCTTGGAGCCCAGCCGTGGTGCTGAAGCAGAGGAAGTGGGAAAAGCCTAGATTGAGGAAGTACTTTAATACCGCCAATCATCCGCCAGTTTTCTGCCATTTCTTATGAACAAATTAGATGCTATGGGTGACTATAAGTTATTGACACAGAGATAAAATGGATGCGTTGGCATCCACACTGCGACATAGTCCTGCGATGTTTTGTGGTGACTTGGCTTGGATTATGCTGAATAATGATGGTTTAAGGTGGTTTCTAGTGGTTTATAATGATTATGTTGAGTAATTCTGCTATTTGTGCCTTCAACTTTCTCCCATTTTTCTCGGCATCTGAGGTCAAGATTGGCATCACTATTTGCATATCTCTTCTTGTTCTGGGAGCTGCTGGTGGCATCACATACTACTTTCAGAGTATTTTCGGCGGCTTCACCGTTGCAACTCAGCTTTGACCAAGGGTTTTCTCAATGCTACTGTGTCGGGGGTTCAGCACTTGCTTGTCTGTGGGTTGTTGTTGGTTACGCTGCATGCTGGGATTCTCTGGCAACGGGTTCAGCTTGGTGCTGTGCTCACCCGCATGTGTCCACGTTGGGAAGGAGGAGCTGCCTACAATAGGCTGAGTGGTGGTCAAAATTGGGGCAAACCACCAAAGTTTTCTTGCTTTGATGATTTTGATGGGAAATCATGAACCTTTTTGTGGTGTACCATTCACTTATGGACAAAGCCAAACCGATAGCTCAAGACTGTCCTGCTTGTTGTTCTAGTTTCCTGCATGCGTATTGGATTTGGCTGTGTGGCCGTTTTTGGTGCCCCGCCGTTCGCAGTGGCCCCGCAAGGTATGTATCGGCTTGGTGGTGCTTCTGCTGGGTGCTGGTTGTTTGGAAGTCTCAGACTCCCAGCAGCGGACGGCCCTGGAACGTCTTCGAATCGGGTGCCCAGATGTGCCAAATGTACCTCTCAAATGTCGTAGCTTTCTCCCTGTGTTTTTCTCTCCCTTGGTTTGCCTTTGTTTGTTGGTTTTTCTTGGTTTCTCTGTTTGTCCTCTTGGTCTGTGTGCTTGTCTCTCTCCATTTTTTTCCTCCACTCCAAGGCTACAAATCACGTACTGTGGTCAAGATGTTAGCAGGTGTTGTTAGCCTTCCATCGTTTCTAGAACAGTCGGTGCCAATACAGATTCAATGCAGGTCTCTGCGTACTTGATGATGTGAGTTCCAATGCTCTGTGCAGGTCGTCAGACTTTGTCTTTCCTATGTTTCGCTTCAATGCCGGGAAGCTATCAATGGCACAGACTGATGTTGTCAACTTTTTGCAGGCTTCTTGGTCCACATTGGGTGTGTGGATGAGCGTGACCAATGACCCACACCGCTGCTACCACAAATGTAGTTAATCATTTTCACACTGTGGAAATCCCAGCAAATACTATTTGACACGAAGATGCATGCTCACTTGTTCAAGCTGTCAACCGGCAATATGCGTAGTAGTGATTTTGGAGGGCAAGCCCCGGCCGAAAAACCGGCAATGGCTCATGTTGGCACAAACTGCAAGGCGGCAGTGCAAAGTTGAAGGAGTCAACCAGTGGTACAATTTTGAGAAACAGACAAGGCATGTGCCATGATGGCACAGAGGCTAGAGACAGCTGAGGCATTGTCCGTGTTGAGTGTTTGGGGACTGGTTGCTTCTGCCGTGATGGAGGGCTGGCCATCTGTGGGCATCTGAGATGCATTAGATGTTTGTACTGCTGATCAAGGTCGAGGCAGATCACGAAAGCTGCGTTCAGCAGCCCGAGTTTGGGTAGCGTTAGCTAGTTCTTACCTTTTGGGGGTTCGGGTGGACGGTCAGCAGGCCAACAACGTGAATCTCACGCAAAACAACCCCACCCCCCCACCCCCCCCGTACGATGGACACTTCGAGGCTATTTGGCAGATTGGTTTTGATTATATTACATTATTGAAGAAAGAAGAAACATATACGGACATGTAATTACTATTGAATATTGAATCATATTCATCATTGTTTGGACCACAGCAACTGACAATGATAAACGCTCGTTGGACAAGCTGGCCGCGCTGGCCGCGCTGAGCGCGCTGAGCGCGTTGAGCGCGCTGGCCGCGCTGAGCGCGCTGAGCACGTTGAGCTCGCTAAGCGCGCCGGCCGCGCTGAGCGCGCTGAGCGTGCTGAAGGCGCTGAGCGCGCTGGCCGCGCTGAGCGCGCTGAGCGCGTTGAGAGCGCTGAGCGCGCTGGCCGCGTAGAGCGTCTTGAGCCTCTCCCCAAAATAGAACAAAAATGAACCTGTGCACAGAGAAGTACAGTTCCATATCATGATATATCTTTCTGTCAATATGGTTGCTATAATGAGATTTAGAATTATAATCATTTATATTCACATAATTTTCCATATTCACATTTAAAAAACGCTGTATATATATATAAATATAAAAATAGAAATATATATATATATATATATGTACGAGGGTTTATACTGATATGCAACTGTCCACCACACGTGTTCCCAGGAAACATTAGCCTGGACAAGCATGTTGACACGATCGTCAAGAGATCTGCTATGGAAAGTTATTTCGTTAGTACTTGGTTTTCTGGTTTTGGCTCAGCCAGCCCACGATAGCAATGGATCAAACACATCAATGGATCGATGGGCACTTGTCAGCAACTGACTGACCTCTTTACAAATGGTTTCACAACAATCTAACCGTCTTTCCACATCTTGCTAGCACAGCGGACCTGTCAATGTTTTCCCCAGTGACAGCCACTGCGTACCGTCACGAACTCCATTACAGATTTCCACGCGGGATTTCTGGCCCGGATGCAACCTGCGAATGTCTTTTGGATAAATTTGATACCAACATGTTTATCGCCAATGCTCTCCCGCAAAACGGGTGCGCTAGCACAACGTACATGCGTTTTGACACATACACACTCCTTCTTTCATACTTGCGTGCTGAAAAATAAATAGGACTCATGCGTATGCATGCACAACGCCACGCCAACTTCTCTTACTTTCAGACTAAATTTCCCAGGTCGCACGTTTGTGGGCAAGGACATGTCTCTGCTCAGTGCATCCGACACCTCAGACGAAAGCAAAACAACCCACAGGGGAGACAATCAACTGGTCTGCTTGGAATGAAGCCGGCCCAGATGACCACTATTACATAGCCTCTAAACAAAAAAGCGCAAGCAATTCAATCGCATTTGCGCTAGCCAACTGATGGCTACCATCTTATATCAAACCGGCTCAAGAGCAATTCTCCTGCATCAACATGACACTAACTAACCTCAAAGTCCACCGATATGTATACATGCATTGAAATACAAACACATGTATGGGATCCAGAAACATTGGTCTTTCAACAAATTGTGTCTTAGACAGAAGTACATACAAGCACATTTGCATAGAAACAAGTTTTAAGCAAAAGATTTCAAAACATATTTTCATGTATATATACAAATATACATATATATATATTTATCTATCTATTTATCCAACACTATATAATTGCATTTACATGTACATACATATCGCAATAACAAAATAGATTCAAATATTTAGATATATCTTCTCATAAGATGGCCCAAGTCTAAAAAGCTGCACATTGCCTGACTCACCGGCAATGCTTCGAACAAACGACCGGCGTGAACCCCTTCCAATCATGTTTCATCTATTGCCATCCATGGGGTAACCATTCTCAACCATTGCCCCTTAGAATATAAATAGAAACAGCGCTGATACATGTTGACCAAACAACATCAACCATGAATAAGACCCCTTCTTGTTAACCGAACCAATATTATCAGTCATCCATCTTGGAAAAAAATATGAAACCCCAAGGTATTGTGAACACTCATTGCCACCAATATTTGTCAACCATGTTTTTTGACCTTGCCTATAGCCAACTTGCTTGCTATCATGGCCGACATTTTCAGCGATCCACAAAAAGACCGGTTGCTTTGTTTGAATTGCAGGGCGCCATTACCGTGGCCCTGTTCGCAACAGGATCGGCAAAATAGAATGGCTAGCGCACTTACTGACTTCTGCCCTGAGGGAATCAAGGATGTGTTTGCGCATTGCATGTGGATATAAGAATTGGTAAATTGAAGAACTTGGTACTTAGTGCGCACAACACCAAATATCCTCATCGACTATCCGGAACAAAATGATCTTCCAGTATGGGAGGGCTAGACTTCATCGTTGGTCAAACCACATAGCGCCGCACAGCGCCCTGCCAAACTGAGCCGCCAGGCCTGCGGCGAGAACCTGCGCGCAAGAAAGAGGACATGTTCCACATTCAAGACTAGCACTGTGTACCAAACGCACATATACACACGTCAAACCTATCTGACGCCCTTCAAGTTTGAGCCGCCTTCCATTCCCAACGGACGCCGGCCACACTTCCACAAATACCACACTTCCAAATACTCTCCATTTTAGGCTCGCAAACGCTTGGCATGCAAACCTGACAACGGAGCAATCAAATCTATCACCTTGCTGATTTCGCGCAACACGAATTCATGCCGGCAGTCGCTCCAGGTCAGCATGTCCTCCACTGATTCAATCAACGCTTTCACTACTCGCGCGGCTCCACGGGGAACTACCAACTGCTGCAACCTTTCCTGATCGCTGAGGATTTGACAGAAAAATACAAACTTAAACCAAAACCCCAACAAAGCTTCCGAGGCTCTACGCGAAACGCGCTACCTAACCGGGCACTGGCTGGAATGCACGCGGCGCGCGCCATGTCAAAAAAAAAGTACAAGATGCATGCCCAGCCACAAGCTCTTCTCGCAACAAACGCTTCCATCGCTTGATGGGAATGGTGCTCAGGTCAAAATGGCGCACCAAGTCTGCAAAGGAGGAGGTCTGCACATGGAAATTCTTCACCTCTTCTCCCAAGATGTTGCCGCCTGCCAGAGCACCAGGGCCCATCAAGGAGCCAACTTCCGTAAGCCAACCTGGGCGCCCTTGCGGCTTACATTTTCCAAAGTAATGCTGCTCCAGAAGAGAAAACGCATTTCTCCCAAGCAAGGCGCCGCAGTGAGTACCAAATGCCAAACTCAACGCTTTCCGAGAAATACAACTACCTGCCCTACTCGACTTCAAGGGTCCCAGGCTCTTCTTGAGGTTCATGTTCTTCACTTTTCTCAAGCGCGAATCCACCAAAGCTGCGCCAGCGTGCTTGGTTGCTGCCACATCAAACGACTTTGTAAAAAGTTTTTTGGCCGCAGTTTTTTTCACAAGCCTCTCCAAAAGCAGAACAAACTCACGACGCGAAACCTTCTTGCCACTGCGTTCTTCTTTTGCGCGACAAGCCTCTTTCAAACACGAAACAAAAGAGCGGTGGTTGAACAACGCCAAAGCAGTCGCGCAAGTCACTTCTGCTTGTTCACCGGTTTTACTCTTGGACGCTATGTGGCTCAAACAAGCTAGTGCATCTTTGGTCCTCGGTACAGCAATAGCAGCCACACAATCAAAACAAAACTTGCAACTAACTAGCGAACAATTCCTTAAACCACTAGGCTACAACTGCGCTACAATTGCAACTGTCCCAACTTCTGCCATTCTGAGACCAACATCTGCGTAAAATAAAAAGAAAGCCCGTTTATATTCCACGCCGCGCGCCAACCGATATCCAACATACCCCTGCAAGCGACGCGCGCGCAGATACCCAACTGCGCCCCGTCAGTTCCTAGCGCCAACGCCCATCATCAAACCTCTAAAAACCAAGACAGGAATTCACGACGCCTCTAGCGGCAAACAACAAAACCAAAGAATTGTTGTTGTTATTGGCGACTCACAGCGGTAGCTGCAGTCCGGGAACACACCTCCACCGGCAGATCCAAAGGCATGCTCCGCAAACGTCATTGCATTTTTGATATCAGCGACGGAACGCGCCAGCAAACAATATACATCCACGCATGGTTACAAAACACCGTCGTCCAGCATCACTTTGAAACACATGATGAAACATCATTTTGGAACACAAACATCTAAAATTCATGTGGCGTTTGATATTTCGGGGGAGTAGTAAAAGCCATAGTAGGAGTGGTAGTCGCGCGCGCTGAGGTGATGTTCCGGACCTTGTTCTAGAGCGAATTTCTTTGCGTTTTCCGGAGCGAGGGCCTCACTACGCGCAACCGCTCAAAACAACAAATGGAGACCCAAGGACTAGCGTTAACGCACATGGCCTATGGTACAGTAGCGCTGCAAAATCTTTACTGGCACCCAGAAAAACCACAAAACCACTAAACAACCCCGGAATCTATACAATACTTTTGCCTCGACCCCGGCCTAGACTACAAACAAAAATCCTGGCAACGTGCATGCAGGTATCTGCGGATCGGAACCCTCGTCATTGATCCTGCCGTTGATCAAGATCTTGCTGGCTTGACAAGATCGTTCTTCTGGGTCTTTCAAGGTCCCGTCGACTTGCAATCGGCGCAAATTGTACTTCAAGGGAGGCAGCACCAAATCGCACTTTGTGTAAAACGTTGTTTGCTCTCCCCTGCCCAAAGACAACATGCTCACGGCATGCCGCGCTACAAAAATTCCAGGTAGGCCCTCTAGCTCAGTGACTTTGTAAGGCATGGCCCAAGCGCGCCCCGTATCAAAAAAAACCGCAGAGCGGCGCCGCCTTGTTGAAAGCGGATTGTTTATTGCTGATCCTCCAAAGCATTGTTACATCCAATATCGTTGTAATTTTCCTTTCCTATACCCTACCTTAAATCAGTGAGCGGTAGCAGTCTGTAGGTCAAAGGAAATCAGCACAACCCCCCTAAGAGTCTGGAGCATCAAAACAACACGAATGAGATCATGATTCATGATGTTGTGGGATAATCCACTATCTGTGCGTGCTCAGGACAAATATTCTGTCAGCACTGAAATCACGCACACTTTAGACACAGGCATTTGAGCCGCCGTGATTTACCCTCACAAGGTCTCTGGCCCCCTGTTTCCACAAGGCATACAGCTGTCACTTCAGCACCGCCCATGCCAACTCTCACAGCATCAGGGCGCAAACTCAATTAGAATACAAAAGCATTCCCGCTGCCAACCCGCCCACGGCCGCTGAAGGCCTTAAGAGTGCCGCAAGTTCGGGCTGCCCCAAATTTTCACCTGCATTGCAAACAGCCACGCAAATCCTATTTAATAAATGCCTTGGGACGTGGCCACTTTGACCAGAACAAATGATTCCACGCTCCAGGTCTTCACTAAGTAAAAAACTTGAATCACTTGGGCAATCCTTGCCCATGCAGAAACTTCCAGCCCACATCTGCAAATCCACAACTTCACTCTAAGACACTGCCCGGAAGCTATATCCAGCTTTTACCCACATAACCTGGAAACAATGAAAGTCTAATAAAACAACATAGGAAAAATTGCGCGATCTACAAGAGTTCCCACAGGGGCGCCTGGACAACACTCGGGGAAGAAAATTGCCGATTGTGGTCCGACCTCGGGAAACACCAGCGATTTTGCTAATTCCCAGATTGTTCAAACGGCTTGCCCCCTATCTTGGCGCCAGCTGCGCTGCGGAACTGCCAGGTTCCCTTTGCAATGAAACCAAATCTGCAGGCGCATGCTAGCATCATTGATGGTAAACCACAACATCGTCTGTATCAAATGATCCCCTCAGAATTGCAATCTTAATAGTGGGAAGGCAATGGGTCCATATTAGGTTCGCTTCATTTGCTGGCGAATCTCAAGCTAAAGATGATTAGAATTACATAGGGTCTTTCTATATCGTTTGCCATCACTGTTCGTGATTGCTGCTAACAATCATAATAGTAGTCCTGAGTAACAATCACTACTGTCTATCATTAACAAGTGCGAAGCACATATGATCTTCCCCCCTATGCGTCTTTACCACTATAGGGGCTTCTCTGGGAATGATGAACCACTCTTGCTGTTTGATTTCCTTATTGGAATTGGCTATGAATTTATTGGCCTTCGGGATGTTAAAGGGTACCGCCATGAACAAACCCAAAATGAAAGGAACTTTGGTGACCATCACTAGGTTACTACCGCGGTGACATTACAGCACGTACCCAGAGCATCCGAGTTCAGCTGAGGCCCACTGCTGATTGCCGTAGTATACCCCTAGCATCGCACTTGCTTGCGAACCAGAAAGACAGCCCACAACCTTTAAGGCGACAATGTTCATATCCCCCGAATTTGGGCCAATAGCAAATCCTACAAGTCAGTTTTAAAGGAACCAATGCATAGTTTCACCATTTCTTGCGGATATCAAGTTTACTTGAGCGTTGAGCAGGCTTCAGCACCTAAACTGAACTGCCAAGATCAACTCATGCATTGAAAGTGCCAAAAATAAACAGCCGGATACAAGGAAATGCATTGATACATTTGCTGACTGCTATATCCATTCTTCAACAGCCGCATCTGCGCCTGTCCAAAGAAAAACAGCAACCCCTTGCTGCGACATTTCCTTCCAGCAACGCATCGCTCAACTGAGAGGGTTCATCGAAATTACAACGCAGCTCGTCACGGGCCCGTCATCTCCACTCGTGTAGCCGATTCTCACAATAGAGATGACTTAAATTCATCCAATGGTATTTTTTTAAAACAATCCATCCATATTTGGAGCTCTGCCTACTTGACTAGAAAACAACACATCAACGTCACACATCAAAGATCTCACTGCGTCCCTCCATTTATAGGTCCCAGAGCATGCCATGTTTGCCACACTTTGAATTTATTCAAGCATGTCGATGGAACTATATCGAACAGAAAAACGAGACAACATGATAGGCTACAAACGCCTAAAGATTACAGTGCTGAACTTCCAGGAGCCACAGCACAACAGCTCGCCTGGAACAAATCAACCCCAAGCGCGCGCATCTTCACCTGTGGAAAATTTCAGAGAAGGATTGTCCCTGCAAACCACTCAGTGTCTTCCTATTGCGACACTGCTTCCCCAGAACCAAAGCATTTTTTCAGACGTTCATCTCTTACACCGTTAACCCACGTTGCCGCGCCTGTACTGAGAAGATAGCGCTATACCCCTGCCAGCACCGGCGCCTCAGGGACGATGATAATGTGACAGAAACAAAAAAACAACAGCGGCCATTTTTCTTCAGGAAGGAGAAGGCAGATGCCCTGCACTAACCACAGCGAAGTATTGCAAACAAACAAGACGCGACTGAGACACCCGCTTATGAATCAATGCCCGAAGAGGAGGTTGCGGCAAGCTGTCTTCGAGCGAATGCGCACACATGTCGCCATTGGATCCTTTCTAGCCATGTTGCCGAACAAACATGCCATACAACAGCTGCATTCCAAATATCTTACCCCAAAGAATTTCAAACGTTATCCACAACCAACGACCAAACAATGGTCCACAAAATGCAGGCTATATCTGGACACTAAACTTGTGATTGACATCGTCATAAAAAACCGCTGGCCGTGAAGCACTGCATGAACCAGTGCGCGCCGTACAGATGCACTTTTCACACCGTTCGTCCTAGTTCAGACCTCCCACGATACATCTATTGCTGCTCTATATTCGGGAGTTACGGCCACGACAAAAATGATCCATGGCCGAGAAAAATCAGTAACCAGGAGAGCTACAACCATAAACCTCATGAACGCAAACAAATTGCGCGAAATCCAGTCACCCGCCCAACACCGCCCCTATATAGCATGGACCGGCCACGCTACAATGAAAGCGTGCAGACCAGCAGGCGGTCAACCAACACCATGCCATCTACGAGGACGAAATGGCTGCGCCTAAAAGGATAAGGGCGATGAAATCAGTTGTGTTCATGTTTGATGATTCTTCGGAGACACGATGCGGCCACTGGACCACACAGACCCCCTTCTGGCTTCAGAAGAAGGGCGGTGTCAAGCAGTGCTTGAAAAAAACTAGACGATGGTTGGCCCGAGAGTGAGAAAGGTGATGTCACAGCAGCGTCAAATATAATCGAAAACTCTCTGCCATATGCATTGGTTACCCCACAGAGGATTGGATGCACGGATGGGGGATCGCACCAACGTTCCAAGTATACACCCAACTGCCGTTATCCAAATCTCGGGCTGACCCCAAGTTTGACCAAGGAATCATCAGCAGATAAGGGTTCCTTATCCGCAACGATAATCGCAACAACGAGACAGGGCTGGGTGAAGCTCGAGAAGCCAACGGGCATGAGACTCCAAAACCGATCTGCCACCGATCAGCACCATCAGCCCCACCCCGCAAACAGCACGGAGACATCATTCCAATAACCTCACAGAGGCTAGTCCAACAAGACCGCCGCCAAAATGCCACGGAATGCGCTGCGCACATCAGCTCAAATTTCCGAACCCAAGCCCAAGAAACGGGACGAGACGTGCAATTTAAACCACGGATCAGCTCACATATTTGATCCATGTGTCTTCCATGTGAACTTCGCAATATAGTCTACCCAAAAAAATGGCGTCACTGAAAGTGGCCAAGACTCTTCTTCTTGGAAAACACGGTTCTCTTGAAAGTCTTCGTAGAGCTCTTCTGCACTGCCCGCTTCTTGTCCCTTGCAGCCCTCTTCTCCTTCTCTTTGGTCCACCTGCCACGCTGCTTTTGTTCAACTGCGGCACGGCGCTTGCACTTGCTCACGTCCAGGACATGCACTGGCTGGCGGAGGCCTGCAACGGAAACAACTTGAACTCTGGCCTGCTAAGGAGCTGCCAGAAGGCAGCCTTGCCTGATTTGGCCTTCAATGACCGCCAAGATTTCCGCAGGGCCTCTCTGCGCCAAAGTTGGATGATAAGCCGCTGCGTTGTGGCAAAGTAGCTTGCCCAAACTAAAGGCTGCGAGTTTGACCGGCACATGCTCCACATGTTGCTGAACCACGGGTTGCTGCACATGTTTCAACTGATAATGCAAAGCTTCGTTGGAGCAAGTGCCCCAACTTAGCAGCTCCATGTCAGGCGCAGACACCATGGCATGCAAACGGTGCACGATGCGAGACCCGTTTTGCAAGTACAAGAAATGTGGGTGAGAACCTCCTGATTCCAAGATCTGCCTCACAGTGCGGCCTTTTTGGTTCTGCTTTCGCATCATGTCAGGAAAGAGATGGCATACCGTGGACAAGTCATCAAGGTAATCCTGGTGCTCCACATACGGCAGCTTCCCGTACACATGCCAGTCACGATCGACACGGGCATTTGCCCAGGTTCCTTCTTTCCCAGCACACATGCCTGCATGATACATTGTGCCCGCCAGAGGCTGCTTGAATTTCAATTGCATGCGCAATACATGCACAGACATAGCTGTCCTTTTTTCTCCGGTGCAGGCTTCAAGCCTCAGCACAAGATGCAACGCATCTTCCCCAATCCCAAGGACATTTGGCAGCACATCCTGCGTGCCTTCAACCATTGCGGGAGAATCTGTGAACACGAACTGGCAAGAAGACCGAGCATCCTCTGGCAAGACTTCAACCACAGCTTTCTTGAAGCACTCGCTACTTTCAGTATGGTGCAAGCTAAAGCCAGGAACCGATCCAGTTCTTCCCACAAAGGTGTGCAAAGCATGTGCTTCACCACGCTTTTGAGCCATACTCTCTTGACCAATCACAGAAAACAAGGTCTGGTAGGTCGCATCGTGACTGATCACCAGCCATTCCAGCGCCTGTGTGGCCTGACCAATCAATTGGTTTCTCAGAGATTGTACTTCTGGCAAAGCAAAGACTTCCTCGACCAAGCCCTCGCGGACCTGTCGTCTTCGCGTGCCAAGAAAGACACACTGACTGCCTTTGCTGACCCATTCGGCCACCGCATCTTGAAAGATGCCTTGAATTTTGCCGTGGTTCTTCAACGCCTTCGCGAGCAACAAGCTGGCAAAACTGGAATCATAGTACGTCACTTTGTTGAAGCGATAGGCCCCAGCCGTCTGTTGCTTCAGCACCAAGGAAGGGCCTGAACCAGTCAGCAACAAAACCAAATCCACTTGATTCCGTGATGCCAAAAAGCGCAACGATGGCGCGTCAACACAGGACCAGCTCCTAATCAAACGAGACGAAGCATGCAATAGCCCAGCTGCACCAGAATCATCCCTCAGACAGACCGGCGCTATCACCTGCAACATCGCCGTACAACAGGGGCAAACAGACTTGAATCTACACACGCGCCAATTTGGCCCGATCCTGCCTGTATTTGCTCATACATAGCGCAAACCAAAAGCAACTGCTTCTGCAGGGCCACAAATTGAGTCTTGCTCGTGTGATGTTTTTCCAAATGGCAAAGTAGGGCTGACCGACGGGCGAAACTACGAAACGGACATAGTTTGCAAGAATAGTCCGCCTCTTTCTTCTTCATGTTGCCACGCACGCCTTGCCGAACAAGGTCACACCCCCACAGATTCACCAACATGAGAACATCCAAGACATCACTCCGATTCCTTTCCGCTTGTGGTGTTCTCTTTTTTCTTCTTTCGAAACAGCTGATTAACAGCCTGGATCTGACTCCCCCTTTTTTTCAAAAAAAAAAGGTGGACTCAGCTCCGGCATGTGCAGCGATTGATGTTGTTACTTGTTTTTCTCTTTCTCGGTTTTGTTCAAAACACGTTTGTATACTTCACATCAAGCTGGGACATCTCCATTCCTTTCCCGGAAAAGCTGATTAACAGCCTGGATCTGACTCCCCCTTTTTTTCAAAAAAAAGGTGGACTCAGCTCCGGCATGTGCAGCGATTGATGTTGTTACTTGTTTTTCTCTTTTTCGATTTTGTTCAAAACACTTTTGTATTCTTCACATGAAGCTGGGACATCTCCATTCCTTTCCCGGAAAAGCTGATTAACAGCCTGGATCTGACTCCCCCTTTTTTTCAAAAAAAAGGTGGACTCAGCTCCGGCATGTGCAGCGATTGATGTTATTACTTGTTATTCTCTTTTTCGATTTTGTTCAAAACACTTTTGTATTCTTCACATGAAGCTGGGACATCTCCATTCCTTTCCCGGAACAGTTGATTAACAGCCTGGATCTGACTCCCCCTTTTTTTCAAAAAAAAGGTGGACTCAGCTCCGGCATGTGCAGCGATTGATGTTGCTACTTGTTTTTTCTCTTTTTCGATTTTGTTCAAAACACTTTTGTATACTTCACATGAAGCTGGAACATCTCCATTCCTTTCCCGGAACAGCTGTTTAACAGCCTGGATCTGACTCCCCCTTTTTTTCAAAAAAAAGGTGGACTCAGCTCCGGCATGTGCAGCGATTGATGTTGTTACTTGTTTTTCTCTTCTTCGATTTTGTTCAAAACACTTTTGTATTCTTCACATGAAGCTGGGACATCTCCATTCCTTTCCCGGAACAGCTGATTAACAGCCTGGATCTGACTCCCCCTTTTTTTCAAAAAAAGGTGGACTCAGCTGCCCGCGGCGCTGGGCCAAATATATTGCTTGGTTCAATGTTGTTTTCAAGCCCTTCATGCAACATGCATCATCGTCCAAGCCACGCTTCTGCTCCTCTTCAACCTCTGCATGCATCAAAGCAAACAAGGCCGCAGGAACATCTTCTCCATCAGATAGAGCCTGCTCAACGTCTCTTCCCTGAGCCTTCTTGCCCCCAGCCACCAGTTCAAACTCGACTGTGTGATTGGGTTTTTCAACCTTCCTCCGCTTCCGACCAATCGCCGCATCCGGGTTGAAACCAGTCCTGCGCAAGGCCGAAAGTCGGCCTACCACATGAAAAACTACAAACACCATGCAGACCACGATGAGTAACAATCGTCATAAGAATAAATCTATGCGGCGACAGCTGTGGCCCATACCTCAATCGCCCGAGTCCTGAAGACTTGCACACCAGACACATTCCCCAGACATCCCCACATGGCAGGCCCATTGACCCGCCAACATTCTGCACGCTCAGAACTATAGATCAAGACTTGCGTTCCTTCCACCACCACGCCGAAGGCGTGTCCAAATTGAGGGTTCTCTCTCCTGGCTTCGTGAATCAGAAAGGTGGTGCCGGAATGCACGGCATCCTGCGCATCCTGGGCATCAACAGCTTCCAAGCTGATTTCTGGACAAAAGTCCAAGATCTGGGCATATGAAAACGGACCTTCCTGATTTGCAAGATTGGCGCTGATGCTGTCTCTCGAGTCAGGCAATACATTCATCAATGCAGTTGGAATGCACATGCAAGAGCCAACAGCCAGAACAATCTCCCCGTCTACTATGCCCTGCCCTTCCTGCACCAGCCCATCCAACCGAGCAGTCAGCCCACCAAGGTCACCCACTAGCCCGACGCCGCGCACTTGCATCAGCAAACCGCAGCTGCCACGAAATTCTTGGAGAAGAGACTCTTCATTTCCTGCTACCCAATCAGGCATTGGCAATGCCACCACCGCATCATACACAGTGGCCACCAACTTGTAATTGTGCTTTGGCAGCAAAGATACGAAGAAACGCATCCATTTGTCCTCCAAGTCCATCAGTTGCATTGCTACAGCTGACGTTTCAGGCCTTGGACGCTGAGCCTCACGCAAAGCTTCCACCACACCGGGGCAAGCAGAAGCTACAGCGTCCCTCAACTTCACACCTTCGGCAGCCAAGCCGTCCAACAATGGGCAAACCCCACGACGGCCAGGAAAGGCATATCCATAGCACGCCTTGAGAAGCATTTTTTTGGCATCATCCAGCGACAAACCCATGGCCCTAGAAACCGCCTCTCTCCAAGCATCTTTGTGTTGACAATACTTCTTCATCAGCACGAGGGACAATCCATGCTGATCTGCTACTTCGCAAGCGAAGTGCACAACAGCATTGGGCATGTCAAATTCAACTGAAGATTCTGGATAAGCTGCCGCGCGGGCAACTTTGGACAGACTCGGAAAATTGGTCGAACCGAAGTAGTGCCGCCCCAGAGGCCGCCCTTGAATAATTTTCTGCTTGCCTACATGAGGAATGTGCGTCAGCCCATCCTGGCCTTGCACTCCCTGGGATGAACAGAACTCAGCAAACCTAGCCACCTGCTCCGGCCGAGCATCCTGGCCTTTGCTGACATAACCTTGCAACTTCGGCAAATCAACCAAGAAGTCCACATACCAAGCTTCTGCATTCGGCAATGTCACGGGGCCATCTGCAGGCTCCACCCAGGGCAACACAGCTGGCGCCCAAGACCAGTCACACCAACTACCGAAGACTTCTGTTGTGGTCCCATGAGCGATGTCTTCAAGCAACTTCTCCCAGTCTGCCACATCCACGCAGCGTCTTTCAAAACGCTCTAAGGATACCCCAGAGCGCTGCACTCCATCCACAGCCCTGATCAAATTGGGAAAGTCCGCAATGGCCTCTTTCAAGTACTCCACTCTGCTCTTCTTTCCTCCTGTTTGCTTTCCTCCTCGGGAAGTGCCAGGATTTGAAGGCACCGGAGTTCGAAGCACCTCGGCCTCAGTCGACTATACAACTACCAAGGCAAACCTAAGAACAACTAAGAATCCAACGCTCTGCAAACCTTGACATCTCCATTGCCGCCCACATTTCTACAAACCCCCGCGTTGAGCTCCCTACAGCATTGAAGAAAGACTGACTCAACAGGCGGTGGGTGTCCCTCACCAGTTCCTCAGATGATTTCTCGCGCTGCGCAGCTGCAGGCGCCTCTGCGCTGCCCTCCTTTGCCATGTCTGGGCTCACATGACCTGAAGTCCGGGCCATGCGAGCCAACAGCCATGCTGTGTCCTTGGCAGTCACGGACTCGGCCTTCACAAATTCCAAGTTGTCACTGCAGGTCACAAGGCCATGGGCTTTGATGTGCGGAAACAAGAAATCATGATAAAAGCACCAGACAGCGTCACTGGAAGCCATGAATGCTTTGGCCGACGGATCTGCTGGAAAAACTTTTTCTTTCACATTGACCTCTGCAAGGAGGTTCGAGAAGCGGCTCCTCATGTATGTGCATCTGTACCTCCGAGCGTGGCTCCTTTCTTCGGCCGTGGGAACATGCGGGATGTCACCCACGTTCATATTCCACACTTTGCCCGTGTGAGGCCACTGGCCATATTTGGTCTCTGCTTCATGGTTGCGCCGCAACGGCATAGGACCTCCGCCGACAAACAGCTTGACCTGGTCTTCAATGATGCCATGCTCCCTCTTGCTCTCATCAAACACCATGTAAGCGCAATGGAGGAAATTCAGCCCCTGCTGCTGAAATTCACGCTCTACTTGCGGCATGGAGCAAGGGCCGCAACCGAATCCACTGCCAAAGACAGCTCTCATATGATCAACAAAGATCAGCGTTTTGCCATCATGGCCCGACCCGGCGACAACATGCAGGACATCTGGCTGCCGTACCCCAGCAACTATCAAAGAGCACTGGTCCAAAAGCACGCGCAGACCATCACCGCCGGCAAAGGATGAGAACATGATCTGACAGTAACGTTTCCTGATGTCATCTCCAGCTTTGTAAGCCAGACAGCATGGGATACCCAAATAGCAGCCGTGACGAGGATCCTTCTGATACTGTTTCAGTCCACCGTCCGCTGTGCCAATGTAGGCATCCTGGAAGCACAAGCCCGGACGACGCAAGGTCGCCAAATCTTCATCGCACCATCGGTGAAAATTTTTCACAATAGTCTTGTTGTGTTCACTGAACAAATGCCTCAGGGAGCGGCATAGCTCAGACAGACCAACCAACCAATCCCTTGCTCGAACTTCCAATTTCTTCGGCACTACATCATTCAATTGCCGCTCCAGAAGCGCCATGTCTCCACCAGCTGCCCGAATGCATTGCAGCTCAAAGGCTACAGCATCATAAGTTCGACCAGGTTTGTGTTCAGACATTGCCATGAGGTACGCTTGAGCACGCCTCAAGGCCAACAGGAGGAATTCCAAGCCCACAGAAGTCAGACCCCGAGATGTCATCTTCCACACGCCATTGTCGTACTCAAACAACAGGCCCCCATGCGAGCGATACATTTCACCAGCGACAAGGCTAAACACCTTGCATTGAAGCAACTCCGATCGGCTGTCTTCCGCGCTGGCATCCAAAAGCCTCAGGCAAGGCTAGGCTTGCTACAACCAGCCAACCTCTCTCCGCCCCACCCAAAAAAAATGAATGCAACCCAAGAACAAAAGAACTGCCTGCGCAGCCGCCCGGAATTCAATCTCTTTCTCCCCCAATACCTTGCCAGTCCATCCCAAGGTCGCATCTACCTTCTTGCGGAAGCATTTCAACTGCTCCGCCATGGTCTGAGGTCTTCCTTGCATATCGTGGAACACCGGCAGTTCAAATGATTGAGGAGCAGCCAACCAAGCAGGCTTCCACATTGAGGCAACATCAGAGACTTCAATGCCTGTAGCATGCATCTCTCCAGATGCCCCCCGTCCGGTCACCCCGGCAATCATTTGACTTGGAGGAACACTTTCGAAATCTTGCGCTTCCGTGTTGAGCAAGCTGGCATCTCGCAAAGCTTTCAGCCGCACATCTTTGTACTTCGCGAGCCATTCCTGGGCTTCATCCTCGCAGGCGCCGTCTGCTTTGCGTCCTGCACCCCGGGACAACGCTGATGAAACTCATGCGCCCTAATGATGTGTTACAGAGCTTGCGCCTGTGCTGATACCGCACTCCACAAGTCCTTCCACATTTTCTTCCATGAATGCTTCCATTGCCTGGGTAAGACCTTGGCCGATGACCGTTCAAGATACATCAACCCGATTCAGCTTTCAAACAATCCCAACTCGAGCTAGCAACTTTCAGCAGGCTGACCCGCTGAAGGCAATGACATAAGCCTGCCAGCGCCCAAACAAAGATGGACATGATCTAAATGACCTCTCTGTCAGAAAAGCGCGCTAAAATACAACTCACGATCCCAAACCCGGCCTGCGCGCAAATGCTGGACTCAAAAATTACCAAGACACTTGAGCCACAGCCGTATGGAAATGTATCCCATGCCCGGCAAATCCACGCAAGCTGAAATGAGCTCACATTACCTACCAATATACCTTTACACAGCCCCTCTGGCAAATCTCGCTGGCTCAGGATGCTTTTTGTTCAAGCGCAATGGCCACGCTTGTACCAAAGCAACCCGCGACCCGCTTCCAAACGCTCAGTATGCTGACATCCCTTTCCTTCCATTGTTGAATTTAGTGGCAGGATGCATATCCTTACTACTGCTCCGATGTTTCCCCACAATGTGCTTGTTCATCCCCCATCTGCACTGTCTTGGGGCCGTCTTGACTACCACTACACACATCACACCAGCGGTACTTGGCGCCGGCGTTGCGTGACCCATGTTTGCTGTAAGTCTGGAACTTCTACTGGGCCCGGCTCAAGCGCAAGAACTCCGGAACAGCGCTCAAGTTACACAGGACATCGCGAATTTCAATGGACACAGTGCTTGCAGAAACTATCTGGAAGCAATCAAACCCCTCTGCAACAGATCGAAGCTCTCCTCCATCTTGATGGAGTCAAATCCCTGCGTGCCCTCAATGGCCATGGAGGTCAAAAAGAAGCAGGGAACGATTCTAAGAGTGCACGCAGGCAGGAAAAACTTCAGGCAAAGCCATTTTGGCAGCTATATCGACAACACATTACTTGCTCCACGCAAGTTCCAAGCAAAGAAGCGAATGATCCACCACGGCCGCCTGTCATGGTGACCCAGATCACTGTTCATTTCGCTCCTCCGGCGTTAGTGTCATTTCACGCACTGTCAGTAATCCCCCGCCTGCGGACTTCAAGCCGCGAAAAAACAATCCTCAGCAAATTTTCCTGCTCGAAGCACTGAGTTCTTCTGTTGCGCCGTTTCGTTCCCGCAATCTTTCTAGTATGCCGCCAGCCAAACCGAATAGTTGGTCGGACTGTCTACTGTGCATGTTGCCAGAATGATTATAGAAAATTGGGGATGCTCGGGGTGATGATCTTGAAGGTGCGGCGCGGCGGATGATGATGATGGTGTTGGTGATGATGATGACGATGATGATGATGATGATGATGATGATGATGATGCTGATGCTGGTGATGCTGATGATGATGATGCTGATGGTGATGATGATGATGATGATGGTGATGATGATGATGATGGTGATGATGATGATGATGATGATGATGCTGATGCTGATGCTGATGGACATGTCGCTCCACATACTGGACCACCAAATATCATTTTTTACAATGGCGGAAGCCATTCCGCCAAATGGACGCGAAGCGTCCATGGCACCCCCCCCCCCCCCCTCTCCC
>VSDK01025442.1:358847-370840 GCA_009767595.1 Symbiodinium kawagutii | reverse complement strand
CATCTCTTGCTCTAGCCATCTCTTGCTCTAGCCATCTCTTGCTCTAGCCATCTCTTGCTCTAGCCATCTCTTGCTCTAGCCATCTCTTGCTCTAGACATCTCTTGCTCTTGACATCTCTTGCTCTTGACATCTCTTGCTCTTGACATCTCTTGCTCTAGACATCTCTTGCTTCAGACATCTCTTGCTTCAGACATCTCTTGCTTCAGACATCTCTTGCTTCAGACATCTCTTGCTCTAGACATCTCTTGCTCTAGACATCTCTTGCTCTAGACATCTCTTGCTTCAGACATCTCTTGCTTCAGACATCTCTTGCTTCAGACATCTCTTGCTTCAGACATCTCTTGCTTCAGACATCTCTTGCTTCAGACATCTCTTGCTCTAGACATCTCTTGCTTCAGACATCTCTTGCTCTAGACATCTCTTGCTCTAGACATCTCTTGCTCTAGACATCTGTTGCATTAGCCATCAGTTGCAGTAGTCATTGTGGTTGTTCGTAACACGGAAGTATGCTTCCAAACTTTCTTTGATCATTTCTTCACAGTCTTGCAAGTTTGGTTCGTCCACAGCATCGACAAGGCCTTTCGGAAGGCACACTCATGAAAAAACATATGAACCAGTAGTCATTGTGGTTGTTCGTAACACGGAAGTATGCTTCCAAACTTTCTTTGATCATTTCTTCACAGTCTTGCAAGTTTGGTTCGTCCACAGCATCGACAAGGCCTTTCGGAAGGCACACTCATGAAAAAACATATGAACAAATAATATGATTGGGCAGGTATGGGCGGTGCGTTTGTTGAGCGCAGGCATGATAGGCATGCAGCGGCATGCACATCATTTGAAGCAGTGCTTTGCCGTCGAAAGGATTTGGAGAAGCTGATTAAAAGCAGCGGAGCGCCGAAGACAATCAAGGCCTGTGACGCCCATGCTGCACGCACCCTCCGTGCACCACAACACCTTTGCATCACCTTACATCAGTAGTAATGACTACTGTGTGCAGAAGTTGTGCGTTTGTGTATTTGTAAACGCACATATCTAAAAGAATGCGCACACACACGTGGAAAAAAACATATATGTATATATATATATATGTATGTATATTTACAGATGTTTATTATATTAAATCTTACATATATATATATATATTTGTATATCTACATTGATTAAATGTTTATCTGGTAAATAGACATAAAAGTACAACCCCCCTCTCCAACTTTACAAAACTACATCCCAAGCATGAGTTCGAAACCATACAAAATGTAAAATACCAAGGATTTTGAGCTGCACCTGCCCCTGTTTGCAGTTGGCGCGGCATCCTTTGCGTAACGCACTCGCCAACAGGATGCCATTCAAAGCGCCATGGTCGCCGGTCTGACCGAATCGGATGATGTGATGGGCAAGGCCCAGCTGCGCGTCAAGGCGCTGCGGCAGCTGGATGCTGTTCAGGTTGTGGCGTGGGTGAAGTTGGGATTAGTTAGATCTAGTTAGTTGGGGTTTAGACAAGGTCTAGTTGGTTGGTGTTTAGACAAAGTCTAGTTGGTTGGGGTTAGTTGGTATTAGCTGGTATTAGTTGGTTGGGATTTAGACCTGTTTAGACATGCTTAGCGTGTTACTTACTATTGAGGCTTAGACATGTTTAGACAGTTTGACTTGCTTTGGCACATCTAAAGTGCCGACAGGTGGTACAGTCACAAGCTGCGCTCCACCTCACGGCAAGGAGCTCGAAAATGCGGAGAGCGCGTTGCAAGAAGCGCTGAAGAGTGAGGACGACACGTAACTATATCTGGCATAATAATACTGGCATATTCGTCTATTTGTATGGATCGATTTCATGTAGATCGTATGGAGAGAGACAGAGATCGTATATATCATATTATCATGTCATACAGTTTCTGATTTGCTTCATTGGGCCGCAGACCGGTGCTTGCAGTTGGCATTTTGAGTGCCTTTGAAAGTTGAGAGTTTTCCTCATGATTTTTGAAAAAGGCCTTGTTGCAGGCACTTGGACATGGCATTTTTCCGCAACAGTTCGGGCCTCGCCAACTCAGGAGGAAACAGCAGCGCAAGTTGAGAAACTGAAAGACGCGGCTGGACAAGCATCAGTCATCGGCCTTGAAGGCTGACGGATTTCATGGTTGGTTATGGTGGATACGTATGTGCACAGGAGCACGCTTAGACATATGCAAGTCATTTCACATGGAATGCAGATTGGTGTAGCCCATCGCTCCCCTCGCCTTGCATATCATTTTTCCCATTGAACGGATGTGTCCCTTCATGATCCAATGGCTCAACACATCCCGCTTCACGACTGAGTACATGGTGGTGAGTAGCAGCAGGAGTGGCAGTGGCAGTGGCAGTGGCAGCTGAAGTGGAAAAAGAATTAGTGCCAGTGGCAGTAGGAGTAGCAGTAGGAAGAGGACGAGGAAGGAGCAGTAGTAGTAGAAGTCGAAGTAATAGTGGCAGTAGTAGTTGCAGCAGTAGTAGTAGCAGCAGTGGTAGTAGCAGTAGTAAGCAGTAGCAGTAGCAGTAGCAGTAGCAGCAGCAGGAGTAGTAGGAGTAGTAGGAGTAGTAGGAGTAGGAGGAGCAGCAGCAGTAGCAGCAGTAGTCGTCGGCTCTTTGGGCGCCAGGTGGACTGATTGAAGAGGCCCAAAAGAAGATCGATGCGATTCTTGCCGCCATTGCAGCGCGCGAAGAAGAGGAGCGCAAGAAGAAGGAAGCCGAAAGACTAAGGAGCTGAAGACATGCATCCGCAACTCAGTCTTGTTGGTTTGAAAACTGGGAGGTTGTCATGTGGCCCAAAGCGTTGGCCTCTTTAAATTGGCCTTACTGCGCCATGTGTAGAGTGTTTGCTGCTTTCAGAGTTGTCGGCAGGAAATTGCAAGAAGAGGCCAGGAAACGAGCGCAGGAGGCTGAAGCAGAAAGAAAGCGGAAAATGGAGGAAGCAATCAAAGAGTTGGAAGACGCGCTGATGAGAGAGGACACCCTTGGACGTGGGAAGGTTTGTGATACGGGTGTTTCTTCAAATAGGGATCCCCCCAAAATGGTTGGTTTATTACTATAAATGATTAATATTGGATGGTTTTGGGGGTCCCTATTTTGAGAAACAACCATACTCTTTTGCACGATGCATTCTCCCATTCCGATCCATTTTGACCCGTATAGTCCGTCAAGAAAGATGAGAATCTGATTGCCGCTGAGTGCCGCACATCATCAAAACTGCCAAGGATCACAAAGGCTCACTCACTGGGGGGACAAAACGCAAAACTGGTGGTTCCCAAGGACGAAAGTGCTGAACTAATCGACGTTCTGCAAGCTGCCATTGACAAGGGAACTGTCGCCGGCATCGAGGGTGACTTGAACCTGTTTGCCTTGACCTGATTGTTTGTGTGCATGCCAGGAAGAGGACAGGTGTAGATAAAGACGGATTTAAACGTAGAAAATCGAAAAACGAGTCAAAGCATGACGAGATGAGTCCAAAGAGTTTATAGTGATCCTAAGGCATTGAAGACTTATTTGGATTGATCTCGCATCTCAGGTGATCTCATCGAGAGGGCCAAAGACAGGATTAGTGAAATTCAAGTCACCATTGATGCAGCTGCAGATGATGAAAAAAGGCGGAAAGAAGAAGAACGGAAGAAGCACTTCGGCTTCAGCATTTATCTGTCAAGGTGCAGCTGCTAGAACCAAGAATGAATGTCAAGCATCAAGCAATTTCAAGCAGATCAGCCGTGACGTCTTCACGGCCCCCGAAGATTCAGAACGCCCACGTCGCTGTTCGAAATCATGAGATCGGCAGTGGACTTCGAAACGCCCAGAAGAAGCGACCTTAAGCCTTGCCAGACGTCAAGGCTTTTCTGAAACATTTGGGGGTTCTTATGGTTCTTGAAATACGGGACCCCTAAAAATGGTTGGCTTATTACTATAGATATATCTGTAAATGCTTAGTGAGGATGTTTTTGGGATACCCTTATTTTAACAAACCCCCATGTGATTGATCAAAGGTATTTTGAGCCCTGTTCTGAACTTTTGCGTGTTCTGAGACAGGCTGACATGTTCCGACATGTGATGTAACCTGCAGGTGCCATATTCTGGCATCAAGAGTGGAGGTTGATTCTGCGAGCCGAGGAAACTTGCAGAAGAGGCTGAGAGACGACGCAGGGCGGCAGAGGAAGAGAGGAAACGCAAGGAGGAGGAAGAGCGAAGAAAGAGGCAAGCGCTCCACGTGCGACTGAAACATAGGATTGCCAAGGATACACACTGACGCGAGTCCCGGAAATTTCATTGAGTACTCCCCTGACCTTCTTGAGAAGGCGATGGAAAAAAAATCCTAGTGTAAATTGCTAAGATAGTTGGTATAGAGTGGAAATGCCAGGGAAGATCTCATCTATTGAATCCTATACATCATCAGTATACGGCACTCCTTTTTTCCCTTCACGGCCGTGGTCAGTTTTCCAACGGTAGCAGAGCATTGACCAGGGCTGGTGCGCCAAAAGTCATTGCAGCCAACCTCGATGAGCTGAAAGCGTGGCTTTGATTGAGTCGATGCAGTTGGGAAGTGGGGAAAACGACTTATGTTCATGGCAGGAAAGCAACCTTCAGCGGAACTTTAACTAGTTTGGTTTCGCTTTCCCCTTCCGTGCCCTTCCCCCCTTGGATCCCTTCGACATCCCTCGACCTCACGTTCATTGGCCATCAGTCGCTGCAACCAGCTGGTTTCGGACTTGTCGTTGAGTGGAGGTCTGCTTACATCCGCTGGATGGTGATTTAAGGTATGGCTGAGGCACATTCAAGGTATGCCTTAGGGTCTTTTACTAGCACTACAATTTGTTTGCTCCCTTCCTGCATCCAGAATCATCCAGATATGCTGCCAAGGCAGGTGAAAGACAAAAACTTCGAAGACACGACTTGGACGCCAGAGGTGCAAAGCTGCTATTCGTGCTACGGGGCAACCATGACATATGCGTGACATGTACCCATCCAAGTACCGCGCTGTTACCACGCTGTTGCCTTTCCCCATGGCCTTCTGAGATCTCGCAGATTCCGAAGAGTATGAAGATGATTGAAGAATGTTGAAGATGTAAATATGTAAGATGTGCACCTGAGCTGCCTATGAGGGTACATGCCTCGCATTTGACCCTGCCATATAGTTCTTCTCCCATATGCCTTTAAGTTCTCTCCAAACCCCAACCTGGTTCCATACAGGAAGCAGCCATAAGAGCAAATTCAGGTCAAGAGGGACCTGAGATTTACTGTGAGAATCACAATTGGGTAGAGTCGAATCTGAGAAATTCAACGCATTTAGTATCTAAAGATGTGTGACGTGAAGTTGTGACTGCACTTTTGTTAGGTCAAATGTGATGTGTGGCAATTGGTCCTTTTGGTAGTAGGGTTGTGAGCTATCCCTAAGCTCGTGACGTCCAGTTAAGCAGTTGATTGCTATCAGCTGATTCAACTCTGGAGCTAGCAATGGTTCATGATGATGGTGAATAGCAATGACCAGTCATAGTAATAGTAGATTAACAATTTATCACAGTGGATATCAATGATTGGTAATGGCACGGCTGGAAATGACGGATTATGATTGCAGTGACTAGGAAGGGTTTGTTGGCTCATGTCATGTTGAATTTAATTCGCTGAACTAAACCAACATGATAAACTCTCTCTCCCCTATTAAACAATACATGCTTCATGATAGTCCCATGATGTCCAATGATCGTGTTCAAGAATTCCCCACCGCACGCGTCAAGTTTCTCTCCCGTCAGGTTTGGGGATCGAAGGCTCATGACCCGTCGTACAAGACACTTGGCGACCAGCTAAGGCGTCCTTCCCCCGGGAAGCTGTGAGGCGTTCATGTTCCGCCACTACACTGAGGATCAAGAACTTGCGGGAAATGGTTGAGAAGGTGGAACTGATGAGCTCTGGCTGCTCCCCAGGCGATATTCATCAAGGCGTGAAGCGGGTTGCATTCTGTCAATG
Organism: Symbiodinium kawagutii; assembly: GCA_009767595.1. Lineage (NCBI taxonomy): Eukaryota > Dinophyceae > Suessiales > Symbiodiniaceae > Symbiodinium > Symbiodinium kawagutii. The sequence goes on along the minus strand of VSDK01025442.1, from coordinate 364,866 downwards.
TTTACGGGTGGTTTTGGAGTATGATGATGCAATTACAATCATATTCATTATACAATGTCGGCCATGGTTTTTCATGTTCTTCGGAATTCGAAAGTTGACGCATTCTTGTTGGGCACTTGACCATACAGTGGAACGGCATCGCTGTTGCGATGCGTGTGACGATGCAACGCTTGGCCATCACGCCAGGAGAGCTGGGCGACTGTTGGTTTCTGTCGGCCATCGCATGCCTGTCAGCGAGAGAAGAGAAGAAAGCACTGGATCAGCAGATGAAAGAGCTGCAGCTTGACATATCTTGACATATCTTGACATCACTTTGGGATACTTTGGGATACTTTGGGAGACCCTCAGATGGCCTCGGCGACCTTTATCCCCGATTGATTGCCATTCTTTTTACACGAATGCACCCTGAAAACACACAGCAGCGCTATGCAGCGCTCAGGTTCACTTATGCTGACCCAGAGGTCGGCCTTTATGTGGTGCGTTTCTACAAGAACGCCGTTTTCCAGGAGAAATTTCTTGGCATCATTTGACGCGACATCCGTCTCACCTCACATACACGATGCATGTGCATGTGCCTTTGTGCGTGTGGATGTACAACGAATGTTTTTCCGTCAGACCTGCATTTGTCTACAGTAATTAGCTACATTGCGCATTATTGCGCAACAACCACTTCCTGTTGAACTTCATTCTGATCCTTGCCTTCATCGCGCATTCAGCGCCTGGTGCGAGGACATCGTCGTGGATGACAGGTTTCCGACCAAGTGGGGCCAGTGTTCCTTTGCAAAGTCCGGGAAGAAGTCAGAGGCATGGGTACAGGTCATTGAGCTCCTTGGTTGGCAGCTTCTGGTGAGTTCGGGCACAAGCAACAGGGACAGGTAACGTTGGTCGCCAAATACCTCCTGGATGTGAACCAAATGATCAAATGTTGCAAAGTGAGTAAGGAAGAAATTGACACTTGCTGCCTTTTTAACAAGTCCGATCATGTTTGATCGAGAATGGCTGAATGCCTCAGTCACGGCTGTATTTCTACCATGGCTGAAATTTGGGAGTCTTGCAAAACCTCCTTTCTGATGGTGCTGAAGCCTCATCAAACAAGAGATGCGCTGCAGATTTCTCTTTTTACCAATTCCTTGTCCTAATCTTGCATCATAATTAAGCAGATTCACCCTTCTTTAATTGTTGTAGAAGTCTCTTCTCTCCCTGCAAAATGGCTGGGGGAAATGAAGCGACTCGTGCATCAGCTCCTTTGTTGACGCTCTCTTTCAGCTTTGCAAAGTTGTACTTTATTCGCCTTCGGCTTGGCTGAACTCCTCGAGACGGCGATGGAAATAAAAACTTGACCGCCCAAAATCCAAGAAATGTACATTAATTAGTCTCTGTGCTAAACCAGCGGAGCCAGGGCGTTGAAATTGAAAGAGCAAGGTGGACCGAACTAAACGCCCTGCGCCAGTTGACATCAGTGTTGTGCTGCTTGCTCCCTTGCCCGCCCTTGCCTCTGCTCGGGTTTTAATTTCTCGTAGTCTGAGTGTGGGTGCTTGTGCTGTTCTGGGCTGTTCGCACTTCGGCTCCACGTTCTCATGGGCCTCAGCCTTTAGGAAAGCCTACGCAAAGCTGCACGGCACATATGATGCCATCGAGGGAGGATGGGTCAACGATGGCCTTGTCGATATGACAGGAGAGGTCTGGCTTCTCATTCGAGTAATCATGCAGAATGCAGCAAAAGATGAGACATGATGAAAACCATGAGCTCGCGGATGCTGAATACACTTTGCGCACTTCATGATTTCTTTTTTAAAAGGTATCCTTCCACTTGCTCCAAGTGAAGAATTGTCAAGGTTTTGGTCGATGGGGAGATGTGGAATGTGGTGGTTGCTATCTGAAAGATGCCCTCAATTTGCAAAAAGAGAATCCTTTTCTTCACGTAGTTGCTCAGTGAAGTGATGTGACAATTCGGCAGGAGGCATGGGTGGTCAGTTCCGTCTTCATGACAAGGAGGCTAAGAAGGACAACCTGGTTGGCGAGGGATGCAGGGGATCTGGAGTGGTGGAATGGGATAGATATTTCCACCAAATTACTGCCCAGAGACAAATTGTACCAGAGCAACTGCAAATTCATGGGCATGTGGGATGACACTATCAGACTCTTTCCAGGCCATATTTGAGTGCTGCCGGGCACCCACCGGTATTTCAGCATACCAACTATTGATGAGTGCCTCTGCACCTATTTCCCCAGCCCACGGAGAAAGTCCTGCCACATCCTGACACCATGTTCGAAGTCGGTATCATTGGAGCACCGTTGGGGTGCTACGATTGGTCCATTGGAGGTCAGTTTCGACCTGTTCCGACCGGCCCCATATGGCTGCGCTATGCTTCGCTGTTGACTCCTGTCCTTTTGGCACTCAGGAGATCAATGATGGGACAATGTGGGCGCAGCTGAAGGGATTGAATAAGGATGGACACTTGTTGGGCTTGGAGGCTCAGGTGCTTGAGTGGTCACGATTTGTTTTTTATCGGGACAATCATTGAACCCAGCATTCAAGCAGATTTAGGCATATCTAGGCATTTTCAAGAACATCACAATATAAGAACTATGAACATGGTCATTTACATTGATACTATGCATTGTGGGCATGGGACATGGATTGTTTTGATATTGTTTTGATTTTTGTTGAATCATTTGCTTGACAACTTTGATGCTTAACCAGGTTGAATCATTGGGATTCTTGGAGTAGACCCATGGTCACAGAGTGGGCCGTCTGAGGTTGTGGATCCGGTGCCGGGAAGGACACCGACATCAGCATGGAACCCCAGGATGGTGGAAAATGTCCCAGTTCTCATCCCTGACAATTTTCATCCCTGCGCTGGTGGCTTGATGTTGGTCCCTTGGAGGTCTCTAGGTCCTGTGGTCTTCCAGGATCCCAAGGCACCAGGCCTCCCAGCCGTGCCCAGGTGACATGGGGATTGTGAGCCTTGGAGCAGCTTCCCGAAGCCACCGAGCTGTTCGTGCTGCCTGAGACATCACCAAATGACATCGAGGGGCCTGTGGGTTGTAAGTCAGATCAGTTGTGAGTTCAGTTCGTCTTTGTTTGGTGTGTGGTTTTTTTTTAATGTTTTTAACATTTTTTATTTTCACTAATAATCATTAACAATTGGTTGGTTGACTAATGTTTTTCATAGGGGTTGAAATCATCAACCAGTTGTGGTTTGCACCTCTTTGCCTCCAATTCATTCCACAGTTCCAAGATGTTCCAAGGAAAGGCCATGCCTATTCATTGCTGAGAGTGGAAGAGGTGCCGAAGTCCCCGAGTTAAAGACATTGCAGTTACAGTAATGTTGGGTCTATATCAATAAACCATTCAGATTTGGCATGAATCACTAGTTGATTAAGGTACACTGGGGGTGGTTAATTTATATTGATGCTCCATCACAAGAATACCCCAATATTGTACAACCAGCGATGTGCTTGACCTGCGCAGATTGATGGACATCGGTTAGTTCAGCTGCGGAATCCCTGGGGTATCTCAGCAGCAAGTACGCATTGCTGCCTTCTCACTGCATGAGATTTTCGTTAGTGCCGTCTTGGGTTCAAAAGGTTCAAATCATTGGTGCTGCATAGTCTCGCGGTGCTACATCTGACTTCATCTGACTCTGGCTTGACAATGTGATATATTGCCAAATATTCACATCTGACTTGGTAATTATTGCCATATATTATAGTATATTGCTTGTCTACATATCCATATGCTCCCACAGGGGGCCATCATTTTATCATGTGCCATCCAGCTGAGGCAACACGGAATGGAAGGGCAAATGGAGCGTGAGAGTCTCAGAGTGGTACCCACTGGGTGCCCGCCCTGGCCCCCCGCCGGTGCTTCCCCGTGCTTCCCCGTGACCGCGCCTAGGACGATGATGAAGACAGTTGGACACAAAAGTTGAAGAAAAAGCTGGCCGCTTGGATCGCAACAGGATGGTGAGATAAGATGAGCCCATGGTAACGCCCTTTCCAAGGTTTTCAGTCATGTATCGAATCAAATGGAGAAAAACCGCAGGGAATTACATTTTATGTCATCGTCATTTGCATTTTAATGTTCATCTATATGATTGGTCACTGTTTCAGTATCATTTGCTTTTGCGTATAGGGAGGCAGAATGAAAGTATACAACCCGCACACAAATGTGAAAATGTCTTTGTGCGGTTGCCCACTAACAACGATTTCGATACCTCTCGCTCCCTCTCTTTTGCACACATGTAAAATGCATGATCATGATTGATCATTGAAAACGAGGGAGAGCGAGAGAGAGATTGATCATGCATGTGTGTTTGCTGAGAGAATCAGGCGTGGCTCAGATACTGAAAGGCTAGAGGCAGCGTACCGAAGATTTCCAGTAGCCACTTAATGGCGATGGCAACACTTGGTTCAGTTTTCGATGGCACGCCTGCGGCAAAGCAAGGATTTCAAGAAGTCCGACGATGGAAGCTTCTGGATGGCCTTTGAAGACTTTGTTTTGCACTACCGATGTGTGTCGCTTGGTGAGGTCGCATCAGCTAGCCCCCCACGATACGAAGAAAACAAGCAAAGCCCATGCGTGTGTTGCACAGACCCGTGCAATCCGGTGCGCACATTATATAATTATTGACTGGCACATATTTCATATGCTCCTACCTAAATAGGTCATGTTGATGGACCTTTTCCTCTCTATACGTTCCAACGCTCTTGGAAGCTTGGATGATTTTTGCAGTCCAGAGTCCACCGCGTTTTTGTATCGCGATTGATCTGATGCTACGAGCTTAGGTACATTTGCCGTGTTTTCGACAAAGAGTGGCACAGAGTCGCGGTAACTTCAGAATGGCGAGGAGAAACAGCAGGCGGGCAGCTGGAGCATGGCCTGGCCCATCAAAGATGTTCAGTACTTCGGAATTCGCATATGCTACATGCAATGGCAGTGAATGCCCCAAGAAAGTCTGAGTTCGGTTGGATTTTCGTGTGGTGGTTGGACGATGTTGGAATGCAGATCGCAGCGAGGTGGATGTTCCAACAATCGCTCAAAGTATGAAACTTGGCAGCAAATTTCTGGGGACCTGATTCGTCCCGAGTTCGACTCAGAGATACTCAGAGCCTGTCATTGGATGCTTTCAGTTGTATAGACGTATGCACATGTGATGACAAAATGCGGATTCTATCTATAAATCCTCGACAGGTGAAAAAAATAAAATCCTAGTACCTGGAGGTCCTTTTATTCAGTTTTATTTTATTTTATTTGAGGTTTTGTGGGTCCGAGCCATGCTTTCCAAGACCATGTCTAAGGCTGGGACTCCTCAGAAATAATATGTGCAAAATATTCTGGGGTATTCCAGCTAGCCATGAGGCAACCCTGCAACATAGTTGGAACATGCTGGAACCCCCTGGAGTATATTTGTACGTGTGACTTGGTTTTATTTTATGTTTGGCCTGGCATCCCTATCATATTATTCCTATTTATGTATATTTATGTTATTTTATTCTTATTTTGGCTTCGGCTGGGTACCACTGAGTGTAACTCATCACCAACCTTTCGAGCTAAACATTGGACAGTTGAGTTACTTGTTTGAAGTGGGTCGTTTTTTTAAACCAATACTTTGCGAAAAAAGAGAACGACAAGGATCTAGTGAAATCTAGTAGATTTACTGTCTCTTCCAACTGGCCATCCCTACTAAACATTTGATTTTTGCTCCGGGCTGCTGCAGGTTCTAAACATTTGATGGCTTCATGTAAATCATTCATCGATAAGTTGGACACCATGGATCAGTTTTCTTTCCTACCTGTCAAATAGTGGCACTGCAGGAAAGCATAACTGTACCAAAACGGAAGATGGGTCTATGATGGGTTAACGCTGGCCATATGCAAAGCCTATGATGGGCCTATGATAAGGGATTGGGAAGCTAAAGCAGGGTTACCCATTGTCCAAATGTTCCGAACCCAGTGGCAACCATACGTCCCCAAAACAATCTTTTGGGGACGTATGCTTTTGGATCAGGGAGCC
>VSDK01025442.1:346484-358389 GCA_009767595.1 Symbiodinium kawagutii | reverse complement strand
CCTATGATGGGCATATGATGGGCCTATGATTGGGATCAGAAAATTTAGGCACGCCAGGTGTGTCTATGATGGGTTCATGATGGGTCGTTAATGAACCAAAACAAAACAATCCACGCAACCGAATCGACACTCCATTCCCAGTATTCACAGGAGCCGTTGATGCTAGCGAAGGCTTAATGAAAACCCAGGAAACCAACCTCGACCACGTGGACTTACCACCAGAGAGCTGGGCTACCCTGGTCTTTATTTCACTCCGCCCCTACCTGCTGCTTCATTTGGTTCCTGCCCATTTGGTTGACCAGGTTGGTCGCAAACTACATTGTTAAGTGGGTCTTGATCAAAAGTTGCAATGACCTTGGAAAGACGACAGTTTATCGCACAGAAAAAAGATTAACGCGGAAAGCGCTTGAGGCATGGAAAAAAATCGTGGGGGTTCTGGCTATTGTTTGAAATTCAGTTGGGACCCCTCGTGGGCATGAGGAAACAAGTGTGAGAGGCTGGTGCCAAGGTTCTGGGCTTGGACCCCTTGGGGTCCCAGGGCATTTGGTTTCTTGGTTTCATATTTGCAGATGAAAGGTGGGACCCTTAGTCTTTTATTTGCATCACCACGTTCACGTTCCATTGCAAAGTCCATGTTCAAGGCTGGGACCCCTAATCTTCTATTGTTTCAAGGCTGGGACCCCTTCGTTTTATTGAGGGATCCCAGGTCACTGGGTACTACCCATCGGGTATTCTATAATGAGCCTCGTGTATGGCAAGAACCACGTTCGACAAACAGAGCGCCTCACTGGTCTTAACACCTGTGCCAGTCAGATTTGAAGGGAACATGGTTTGAAAACGTGCGGTTGTCGTTTGTTGAATCTCGTGGCGACCATGGGTGGCCTGTGCTGAGTTTCACAGCTCTTTACCCACTTCACCCTAAGTCGCTTCAGGTCAAAAATCCGAAGATTAAGCTGAAGATCGTTGGCAGGGTGAAGGGCTTAGCCAGAGACAAGCCGCTGCCTGCATTAGCAGTTTCGAGGCATTGCGAGATTTTTATCCACACGAAATGCTCAAGGTCGGCGCATGTTGGCTCTGCTGAGGTGAGGTTGTTCCTCACACTGATGCAGCATGACTCGCGCGGTGTGGGCGAAGGAGAAGGAGAAGTACCGATTGGCTTTCGAGAGCTTCGGCCCAACAGGGTTGTTGATGGTTGTTGGATGTTGTTTGGATGGTTGGGTGACCAACTATCAATGGGTGGCTTGTTTGTAGACCCCGTTAGAACCCTTTTAGCGCCACACAACTCACTCAGGTGGTAGAAAACCTGACCCAAGGTCTTCAAGGACGACAGTTTCTATGGCGCTGTCTGTGAAACTGGTACCTATGCCTACGATCGGGAGGCCAGGGGAAACAGGAACAATCCCTCAGGAGTTGCGTTCAGAGTCGAATTTAGTTATATAACACTGTATATGCATACTGCACACTACCAGTATCTTTTATATAGAGAAGATAGCAACATATTTGCAACATATAGTATATATTTTGTGTTTCTTTTTCTCTTCCCTTGCAGTCAGAAGGTGATTACTTTCACCCGGAGAGCGAGAGAGAGAGAGAGCTAAGCATCATGAAACCTTCAGGGGGGGCGACACGGCAACGCTTTGCAGGTTTTTGTTGACACCGATCTTGCGGAGAATCCCAAAGGTGGACCCTACATCGTTCTGCCCACCACGTTTGATGCTGGTACTGAACGTGGATTCACTGTGAACCTTGTCAGAAGACTGGCCAATGTTGGGCACGTGGAGTGCAACTCCATCCCAGAACGCCTGAAATTGATTGAAATTGCATGAACATGCTACAAATTGCTCGGCTGGTCCTTTGAAGCCGCTTGCTGGCCGACTGATTTGTTCAAAGATTCCGAGAGAGAACCCATAATGTTTGCAAAGCGGACTCAGGGCGATCTTTGATTCCGAGAAAGAATGCGAGTCAATTAGCTGCACCCCGACATGCACCACATATATCCACATATCACATCATTTCACCACATTCCCTCAAGACCAGGAAAGCCTATTGGAAGGGAGATGCCAGTGCCGTTACTCTGTCCTTGTGATGACGGTTCTGCGGAGGTGGGGATTCAGAGACAGAAACAGCAGAAACAGACGCCTGGAACTTCAAAAGGTTCACTGACATTTTTTTATTCGACTTGTATTCACAATTTATCACAATTTGAGCAGCGACAAAAACCCTCCATGGTTGCACTCTAATTAAACATCAGATATCATTAGACAAAAATATGTCGCTGGAAGCAATGCGCACACGCGCGGAAGCTCAGCAGAATAGCACGATGAAGCTCGGTGGTTTCGAGCTGCGGATCCTCATGTCGGCGCTGCCAACAACCCGAACCAGTCCAACTAGGTGGTTTCTCGATATAGGGGTACTTGATTGATGTTGATATTAATATTTTTGATATTAATAATTTATATTTTAACGACCCCTATTTTGAGAATCACCCAATTGAATCCAATTGATTGCTTTGTGTGTGTGTGTGTGGAAGCAGTTGCCGAAGCCACTGCAGATTTTTTGAAATCTTCTTTTGTGTTTCGGCCGCCACTTACTTGGAAATGCCGTGTCTGTGAGATAAGTAATTGTGCCAATCATTCTTCCTGCATTCATTGGTCCACCGAGCTCATCTAAATACACTTCCTGCCCGCAAATTTTATCAAACTCTGGTCATCTACTGTATTGTCTCAGTAGTTTTCTTTTGGCACAGATATGTAGGCATCAAGGTTTGCGACTCACAGCCTCCAGCTGCATGTTTTCTTTGCCATTCCTGGGACTGCTCCAGCTGGAAATCTTTCGCAGGTCGCTGGACAGCGATGTACTTACCATAGACCGCTGTTGGTCAACTGCTGGTCCTCCTGCACGTCTCAAAAAGAGACATTCCCGGTTCTAAAGGAACAAAGGGTAGCTCGAGGACCAGCCTTTCCAAAAGCTTGATCTTGGCAAAGAGGTTTGCATATGTTCGTGCTCAAGACGGGAGATGTGCAAAGAAAAGAAACATCAAAGTCCCAGAAACGCTTTGTGCAGCCTGGCGTGGCGACATTGAACTGAATTGAGTGAGAGAGGGAGAGATGCGCTTCCGCACCCAAGTTCGCAAAACCTTCTAATGATAAGATTGAATATGATATTGAATGCTTTCTAATTGACAATTAATCATGAATCATGATGAACATGAAATGAAAGCGCTTGAATTCAATGATTGCTTGGCAAAAAAGGTCCCAAGCCCGGTCAGGATGCTGAAGCTCAACGGAGGGCGAAATCGGCACCTAGCCAGCTTTGGTTAAAGGCCGCAGCGTGCCGTCATTCGCGGTGTTGAGGTATGTTGAGGTGAGTTACCTCAGGCACATGCATCCGTAGATCATTTTGGACGGACTGGATGTGTGTCTTGAGACTGGGTCGTGTAGATGACCTGTGGCAGGAAGTTGGGAGCTTCGTATGGGCTATGCCAGTCACAATCTGATTGATTACCACGAAGTTGGATACATTCAGGGATGTTCAAAGTAGACGTTGCCAATTTTGCCACATGTGGGGTAGTCCTGACCGGAAATCCATCGCTTCAACGGTTTGGTGTTGCCACATGTTGCCACAGGCCCCAGGCCGCATGGCAATCGAAGGCGAGTGGTCCGCAATGCACTGAAATCGTGACAATTGATTGCCAAAGATGTCGGTTTTGGGATGGATTGGGGTGGCAATCAGTCCATTAGGACCAGCATGGACCAGCAGTTTTGCTGGCAAAATGCTGGTTTTTGGGTGCTGGCACCAGCGTTTTGAGACACTGGCGTGGCAACCATGAGTGTCGATGCCGACCGGTTTTTGACCTGTCAGGGGAGTACACCAAAGTCCCAGAACGGATGGAGAGGGGGCAGGCCGCGACTCCCGGCTCGACCCAATGCTCCACCATCATTGGAATTCTCACAATTGTAACAATTCTCATTGCTTACGGTTCAACTTTTTTTTTAATTATAATAGAACGAACTTCTATTTAACTACTATTTCTAGAAGTTCGCTGCCCAGTGGTCAACTGCTGGGTGCACCCTATTGAAGTTTGTTCCTTTCCTGGTTTCTGCCATGTAGGTTACTGTCGATGGCTTGAATGTGTTTAAGTGTCCAGTGCACTTTTAATCGGGTTTACAATGTAGATTCGGCAGTGATCTTTCGGTTGATGATTCTTAGCAACGTGACTTGTCATGATCTCAACAGCGGAATGCCGTCCGAGTACTGTATCATGAAAATGGGCGAAACAAATGGATCAAATAGGTCATTGGATGTCATTGGACATGTTTGTAAAACTGCTTCACTATGGGGAGAAAGCAGCGCAACCGTCAGGTGGTTTGGAAGCAGCATTGCGGCCCTGGATGGTGGGGCAGTGCAGTGTGAGAGCAGCACAGAAGCATTGAACGTTCCTGGCCTTTCTGTGAGCAGTAGCCGGGTCAGTTTATGTCAGCTTGGGGATGATGCAGGACCAATGCTAGGTCACGTTGATATTGGATGTTTGCAGGTGGGCCCTTTGAATCCAGCATTGTCAGGATCTACAGCACCAGTGGTGGCCGTTGGTTCATCACAGATCGTCGTTTCCTCAGAAGGGTCAAACGGCTTGGGCGGAGGGTGACATCTGGAGACCAGGGGGGTACAGCAGGCTTATGACTTTCAAAAGAGTTGTTTTTAAGGTGGAGGCCCTGTGTTTCAAGTTCCTCGATTGTGATGTTTGTCACGTAGCTGGTAGGCTGCAGTGGAACAGTTCTAACATGTTCGCCCTGTTCCGTGGGTTGGAGGGTCTGTGCTGCGGCAAGCAGCTGCCTCACGTGTGAGTGAATGGTTTTTTCTGGAGCCATGATCCAATAAGCTGGCGGTGGTGTATTGATTTCAAATTTTCAACAAATTGAATATAACCAATACATAATATGAATAGTATTAAATAGTATTAAATAGTATTAAATAGCATTAAATAGTTTTATTTCAATCTAATATATATATATATATATGATATATGTGTGTATAGTTGGTATGTGCATATGCATTGATTCACCCCAAGTGCCAAGGCTTCCACTCTAAAAGGGGCGTGGTTCATTTGTATGGTAAGAGTCATTAAGAGTCGGGATACATCAACAACCCGCCCGTACCAAAAGCCCCAGTTGCATCAGACCACATAAGCATGTTGTCCGTTTTGTGTAAGGCTCGGGTAAGCAATTCAGGTCGTTTCACAGACAACCCTGCCTTTGGACAGTGGTGCTGAATCGCGGCTTCCAAATTTATCCAAAGCTGTCATCAGTATCGATATGTATTGATCGGTGTAGTTGATCTTATGGTTTGGAACTTTTCCTGGCTGGGTTCTGGCATTTGGGCATTTGGCTGACGCGCATTTTGCATGATTTTTAGGAATTGCGTCAAACTTAAAAACAATTAGTATGATTACTCATTACCGTCTCCAAAATAACGCCGTTTCCACTGTGGCCTGAGAACCTTGCCACTGCTATCCACTGTTTATAATTGTTGTACCGTATGGTATCTCATTTTTTGTGCAGACACTATAGTTGTGGGTCATTTGTTTCTGGTCCCTCAGCCTGGCTGAGGCAGCCCTTCAGTTTGATCACGATGAAAAAAGAGATACATGATATTACATAATTAATTAATCATCACAGCAATGCCCGTAGCCAGTGTCACTCTCGGGAGTGCTTCGAATTGCTTGTTTTTGGAATAAAGCTTCGTTGCAGATGGGTTTTTGAACAGCGACATGCCACTGGCAAACCCTAAACAAATCCAACAAGCAGCTGGCGTCCATTGATGTGTTGGTTGTCTCACGTTTGGTCCAACCCAAGCACTGGGGCGCTGCAAGTTGGTGACCTGCATCACAAGGTGAAGATGGCATATCTGCGTGCACTGGAGTGATCGCTTCGGTGGCTCCCCATCAGAATCGCTTCCCACAGGACGGGTGCGAGACTTCATCTGGCGACATCATGTTTTGCCTTCCCGACCGGGGATCCTTTTCCAGAAATGCACAAATATATCACAAGCCACGGAAATCCTTTCAAACATTTGTTCAAAGTTTGCCGACGAGACATGGAGACCACGCAGAAATCGAGTTGAACATCTTGAAACTGAATCAGGTGATCTACTGTTTCTTTTGAAGAATTCGTCAGGATTCTTTTTTAGTCAGATTCCTGGCGGCGCATGGCAGCGCTGCAGGAGACAGAACAGTGGCAGGAGTTCACTGGTGGTGCAGGAGACTTAGTGCTGCCACAGCCATTGACCGACACCCCAGCGATGCTGCAGGGACAGGTGGTTTCATAATGTTTATACATGGTTTAATGTGGTTCGATCATGCTTAATCCAGATGTTTAAGATGTCCAAGCTGCAAGATACACCGATTTGGATTTGCGTTTGACAGCCCCAACTTCGACACTCAAGAAACATCAGTTGTGATTCATGGAGTTTGACTGACCGAGGTGTGGCAGGTCGCACCATCGGTTGCGGTGGTAGTGCCGTCCCCAGAGACCGGACATGTAGCATGGAGTATCAAGTCCAGAATGCTCCAGGCACTGGGTTGATTATGCGGCACCCGATGCTTCAGCTACATCCTGCCTCTATTGACAGTGGCCAAAAGCGTGATCGAATGGACGACCGTGGACGACCTACTGAGATGGATGAAGAGTGCCTGAAGCTCCGCCACCTGTCCTCTTTGTCTTTCGAGAACGATCAGGCGCGGGAACAGGCCCAGGTGAGCTCAGAGTGTGGCTTTGTTTGCAGTTTCAACCACTTGTTACCAGTTCTGCCATGGGAATGTGGGGAGTCCAAAGGGCCCAATTAATGAAGCAAGAAACATCAACAAACATCAACAAACATCGACCAACCAACAATGGTCTCTTGGATCCAAGCTTGGTGTCCGTTGGTTGCGTGGCAGAGCGGCAGGTCCAACACGCGTCTCCTGCGCAAAAGTTTCCTCAGAGTCTGTGGGTGATGTCTTCAGAGCTGTCTGAGTTGGAGGTGGGTGGTGGGTCATGGTGGGTCATGGTGGGTCAAGTCATGGCCCCCTGGGTTTCATTGGTCTCCTCAAAAGGGGTCAAGGTGTGGATCCATGAGTCAGGGTCGCCATGACAACGCAGGGCTTCACCAACCCCGACCAGTTCTGATCCTCTTGCGAAATTCCGGGCGTTTCAAGCCTAGGGAACCATGATTGGCTCATGAACCGCCGTAATTTCACTGATTTTTTGCAGTTTTTTTAAACCAACCACAGGCTGGACAGGCTGGACCATAGGCAACCATGATGGATTCAAAACCATCGACGTTCACCGGTGGCCGCCGCGCCGCTGTTTTTTTGGGTCAAACTGTGCCGCCAGCGTTGGAGCATCAAGGCACAGCTGGGATGGCGATAGCGGCCGAACGATGTGCCAATAATAGGGGCGGCAATTCTAATGGTATAGAATGCTTTTTAGCTGCCTATATATAATTTCAAGATTCATGTAAATCATTAGAATTGTTATATGTCATATTTGTTTTTCCAACAGAACTACGAACATCAGTCGATTTTTGATGGAAAGGGATTGGATTCACCTGACATGACGCGGGACCCGCTGAAGCTTCCCCGGTGCCCTTCACCAGGCATTGGAACCGACGCTTTGCGAAGCTTTCTGGTCTTGGCGTCTTGGGCTTCGTCCTCCGGGAAGATGATGAAGATTGCGAGGGGATGCGACAAGTAGCTATGATTTAGCAACTACTTGTAGTTTAGATAGATAGACAGATAGATAGATAGATAGATAGATAGATAGATAGATATATATATATTTAATTATATATAACTATATAGTATAATAGGATGCTAGGATGCTAGGATGCTATGATCAACAAATGTTAACATTATGAAGATTGAGCAACTAGTTTACATAAGTATAGTATACTAGTAGGCCATGCGAAGCATACCTAGTGGTAACCATGGCTAACAACCGTTCCGGAAGACCGGCAATTTGAACCTTGTTGATGTTTTTTGACAACGGCCAATGGCAATCAAGTCAGGCATGCTCAGTTTCACACGAGGCAAAAAATGGTGCCCAAGATACGCTCCGAGTTGCTGGAATGGAAGATGCTTCAATATGTTCAGAATTAGTTTTAGTCAAACTATGCAAGAACTCAAATATCACTAGACCATCAATAATCTACATCAATGAAAAGTGAAATAAGTTACATTCGATTTGCAAATTGTTTAGGACACCCTTTCTCACGGGTAAACTTGGGTCCTACGCTGAGCGAGGTTACCGAACCATGATGCAGATGGCTGCAGGTGGGACTCCAAACCCAGATTAGTGTTGAATGCAGCGGTTGCTTTCAGTTGCAAATTCAGTAGTAGTTTGTACATGTTGGTACCCTGACAACAAAGACATCTCCAGGTTCGGTGCCAGTTACTTGCATGTAATTGCGCTGGAGGTAGAAAAATGAATGTACTTGGTGCTAGACTAGCATGTTTTTTGGTGATCCGTGTTTTTTTTGACTTGTTGCGTTGCATGCAGTTCATTCTCAATATATTTGCTAAAAAATGGTTTTGTGTCATGCCTCACTGCCCGAAATTCTGGATGTAGTGGCGGCCACGCAAAAGGCATGCATGTTCAGTTGTTCAAACTAACATGGCAGAAATGATCAGAAATGTGCAACTCTACGCTTAAACTACTGATGCCAACTTTCAATCGAATGGTGGGAAATCCTCGAAGAAGTGTCCAGTTGGGGCACCCTTTTGGCGGAACACAAGATCACACAAGTTGCATCAAGTTACAGAAGCGACAGGAACGAGGATGACAAGGAACAACAATCGCTGCAGCACTCGCCGTTGAGCTTACAAATTTGGATCATTTCCTTTCCCTTCATCGCACCCTAATATTGATTGAGCGGAGCCTAAGAAAAGGAGCGGAAGCAACGTAAGAGGCATTTAGTGGCATGTGCAAATGTATAAACATTATATAGACCTACGTTATAAGGGTGTATAGGAGTTATAAGATGTTAGTAAAGCATGTGCATATGCAGAATATTTTACCGTAAGCCTTACACAAAACTAACGTGCCCAGACACAGTGAGTCGTGTCGCCAGGTCGGAAAGATGCCATCAATGCCATGGCACGCCCGGAGTGTTACCTCCTGGGCAGGCTCGGCAGCAGGATTGATCCCTCACAGATCCCTTGGCACATCCCTAGGCACATCCCTAGCCACTGGCATTAAATGGCATTAAGGTGAGCTCTGTTTGAGTCCTGCCGTCGTCGAATTTCAGGACTGCTCCGTTGACGCAATTTGCGCTTGACCCGAGCCAGGGACAAAGGCGGGGACAGAGATTGCTGTGATGATTTGTGATGGGATTGTGCCTTGACTCCGGATCTTTTCATTTGTCAGGAATCCCTTGCCACCGCCTGGTTTCGAACATTACGAGGTGCGCCAACCGGATCAAGGTTTCAATCTATGCGCATCTTCATAGTTTCAATTCAGAAGCGCGGCACCTCGGTCTTAGAGTGAATGATAAAACAACGCCGTAGTCAGACTTTTGGTAAATTTTGGAGCTGAGCATTGACCATTCTACTCTTCTTATCTCTTCTTTGCCTTTTTTCAAGCCGCAAACTGCCCAAGTGGTTTTGACATGTTTTGTGTGTGGGCGCGGTCTGATTTCAGCATGTTCTTTTGTCAGGGCTTGCTACACTTGGAGACCATGAAAGCGGCAAATTTGCTTCCCATGCCCGGCATGGTGGCAGCAATCCCGCAGTGATTCGTCAGCAGCCAGTACTGACACCCCGTCCCCATTTTACACCTGCCATTCTTGCACATCGCATGCTGTACCATGAGTTTAGGCATGTTTAGGCCATGTTGAGACGCAGCATGTATGACAATGATTTCAGAACAGGCACACGCAAAATTAATCAAACACAAGTCAAAAGTCAATAAATATATGAATGCATGAACATTTTTCATATTTTTCATGTAGTCATAATATTATATCAAAATATACATACATGAATATAATATATATATATATATACAGGACATGCTTCCGCAGAAAGCTTTTCCAATGAGCCAAAGGGTCATCCAATTGGCCTCCTGATAGCACAGTTTTGTACAGTTTTGATAATTTTTGGTCAGAACTATGCCATGTTGGCATCATGTTGCCTTGAGATCATCCCGTATGCTTAAAGAAGTTCGTGTAACAGCACAATGAACGCAGCTCGTAAAGTCACATGAGCAGCGTCAAAAACCTTCATGTATTGCAGTCAACTACGACTGAAACTCCGAAAAGGCTTGCGTAACTAAATCCCTGCAGTGCGTAAGTGTTGCGTAAGCACTGCGTAAGCGATATTTCTGCCTTACGAGGCGTAAGCTGTGCGTAACTAGAATGTCTTTTCGCAAGGATTCCCGCGTAACAAGCGCGTAACTAACGAATACGGAAAAGGCCCCGCGTAACTCAAAACCTGAGCCGCGTAACAAATGCGTAGCTAGCCGCGTAAGCGAAAACGGAGTTTAAGAAAAAGATAATAGGGTTTTCGACACTGCTCACATGTCTGAGTTGAGTGGCCAACATAGTCGAATCCCATCGATAGACAGACCCATAGATAGACGCATCGGCCATGTGACTACATTATCATAATATAGAAGTTGCTTTCTGTGTTTATATCTGCACATGCGTATGTGTGTGCTTGTGTCAAAGCTCCATGAATCAAGGCGCGCTTGGTTTCACAGCACTTCATTTTCACGTTAGGTGCCATGCATGAAATGCAGATGTTAATGTCTTCCGTCGCAACGTGCCATTCAGAAAGGACAGCCTGAGGGCTGAATCAGCTTGATGGGCGTTGCTGAAGACTTGCAGGATTACAGTATGCAGGAGGATGCAGGTGCAGGCAAGCCTGAGTCAGTTATACATGAACCATCATGAGCCATATGAACCTGAAAGACAAGAAACAGAATCAATCACAAACATGAAACATCATGAAACTATAGAAGGTATATATGGTGCTCAACCGACATATAATGCATATATTGAACATGCAACTGACATGCAGTTGATCTGTCCATTTTTCGCAGCATGGGGCATTTCCACGCCCCAGGAATCCCAGGAACTGGTCGCATCCCGAGGTGCTTGGAGCCGGAAGGCCCGAAGGAGTCAGGACTACCCATCCTGCTTTCCAGGGAGGATGTGGTGCCTCGACCGATGCACCATGCCACATCCATAGACATGTATAATTTAGATATGTAGATTTTCTTGAGATATGCATTTTACTTTTAAATAGTTTTATACATTTATAGTTCCGGTTTGTATGTACAATAATTTGTGTATGTATATATATATATATAAATATATTTATATATTTATTTATGTATGTAGACAGTGATGTAGATAGAAATATAGATATAAAATATATGGCACTTTGGGGGCCTCCTTTGTTTTGACACATTTTGACGATCCTGACACTCAAAATCGCTTGAAATGATCCCTGCCGTTTCTTGATGTGTTGGTTTAGCGAGTAGGCAAGAAGCCGACAGAAGCAGCAAATTTCAGTAGGTTTCAATTTGGTTTTGTTCAATTTGATCTGCCGATCTACCATCACATCCTCAAGATCCTCAACGCATCTCAAGGATCCCTGCGCATGCACACAGCAATGATTCCATCGATTGGTGAGGCCTCCAGGTTCAAAGAGCTGAGGCCATTGGGAAAGTCGTGCGAAACCAAGATGGTGCAGAGATCGTATCCCAGTTGCTTGCGGCTGATCCTTCATCGACATCTTTTGTGGTGACCTCTCTCCTTCCTGACCTTCCGTTCCTTGCAAGTCACCCCCATGGCGCTGGAGTGATCAGCGACCTCTTCGATGCATGCCGGAGATCTCCAGATGGAGCTACGGCCATTCCTGCGATGA
>VSDK01025442.1:271183-327839 GCA_009767595.1 Symbiodinium kawagutii | reverse complement strand
GCGGTTCAGTAGAGATAGGCTAAGCCTCACAGAATCTCAGCCACACAGCAGGCCAGTGTTCCAAACCCTCGGTATGATCGGTACCTGGCCAGTGCGAGCACGGCCGGAAGCTATGAACGCGAGCAGTGAACGGGACGGAAATAGTGTGCACTTAAATGGAGTCAAGCAGACACCCGTCGGTGAAAGAACCTGAGCCCTGTCAATGCAAATGAATCAAGTGACAAAGAGATACAAAGAGGATGAAATACCATGAACTTTCCATGATATCCTAATATCGATACAAACTTTATCTATAGATAGAATACTATATGTACTTGTAGTTATATCTATATATATATAAACACATTTTTTTTGTATGTGTTTTTTACCGTAATTCTTGTATATAGATTTATTTCGTTCCTGAAGTTCTTTGAGGCAAGACTTCCAGCCGGGCGCCACATTTCCCAGGAGTCGTGCAGCAGATCTTCCGGAGCTGCTGCGAGCTGCCATCCCTGCGCATCCAATTGGTGGAGGGCTTGCAGGGTTGCATCCAAAAGCTGACAAAGGACAGCGACAGATGAGTCGTGTGAAGCTGATGGGTGATGAGCCAACCAGCCAGCCAACCCACCGACCAACCAACCAACTGCCTGGTGCTATGATTGACTTTTTTCAAGGAGATTGGAGCGGCTAATAGGGGATGATATCCAGTGATATGTGGTTAAGCAAGTGCTGGTCCTTGGTTTGATTGGCATTTCATGTTTTTCCTGGTTGCTTGGTCGACTAATATTTCTCAGAGGGGTTGAAACCGCCAACCGCGAAGATTGATGAAGATTGATGAGGTAGTGAAGCAGTGAGCAAGAGAAAGTTTTTTCATCCTGTTGCCGTTTTTCTTCTATCATTTAAGTATTGATTTCTATTCATTTGCCGGTCGGATGGCTCATGATGATTTATTCTATCTCAGGTTCAATCGGACAGCCTGTAAACCTTCACATTGCGGTCCTAGTGTGCAACTGCTGGACATGTGACAAACACCGGCCCTCAACGTTCCCTCAACACAGCCATGAGTGACACCTGGGGAGGACAAGAACGGGTGCTTGGTCATCCAAGAAGCTTTGGAATCCGCCACCTGGGAGATGCAGATGCCCATCATGTCAGAACTCAAGGGCAAGGTGTCCTTTGCCGAGAGAATTACCGAACTGAGTCAGAATGGGTCATGATGGATCAGAAGATGTCAGAAGAGTAGGAGTTCTTAATATTTCTTAATGGGTCGTGATGGGTCCTGATTAATTTGAACTATCGAACTGAACTCATTGGAGTCAGAATGAGTCAGAAGAGATGTTGGTTGTCCATGATCGCTACGTACAGGTAAGACCCCCGAAGCTGGGGGTATGGAACAGACATCGGAAGAGTATCCCAAAAAATGATGGATATGATGAGTTTTGTATGTGTGCAATCGTTGGTTTTAGAGGTGTAGTGATCACCTCCAGAAGCGAGTAGGTCCTACCCAAAAGTGCCAGTCCCCTCCAAATGAGCTTTGTTCAAAACCCATGGTAGTCAACTTTAATCTTTATTCGAATTTATTCGTGCAACAGTTGCTCGGGGCCTGCATCGTGCAAGCGTTTTGCAAGCTTTGGGCAAGCATTTTGTTCGTGCAAGCTCGCTCAAACATCTAATGTAATCTAGCAACATGCCTTGACCATCTCCCCAAACATATCTGAAATGCTCTATGGCCTTCACAGCGCCAGCAAAACCTTGGAACATGACACACTTCAATCCCCGCGCAAGCTCGCGGAAGCAAACCTCAAGATAGACCTGAGCTGTGTGATTGATTTGCCCTATGAAGAGGGGGGGCGTGCTAAAGGCAACACTTCTTTGCAGAAGAGGCTTCCTTGCCCTACCCCTCTACCTTGGAACTGTATTTTTCAGCTTGGCCGTCAAATGCCTCGCAGCAAGGTCTGCAACTCTTTAAAGCAGTGGAAGTGGAAGTGACAGGGCAGGAAAAACTGGCAAAGCACCGGGGAGATTCAGGGAGCCTCTTCTTCATCATGAAAATATTAACCCGGCATAGGACTACCGGAGCTAATCAATCAGGCTCACTTGCCAAGTGGCACGGTCAGAATCATGGCACGTTAAGTGCTTCTGAGGTTTTACTGCTCGCGGCACATGCACGGCAATTTCGTGATGCAGAAAGTGATCCAAATGCTGCCACCCACTTCGCTGGGCTTCATGATCTATGAATTGAAGGTCCCGATTTTCTTGCTGAACTCATCCAATGTCTCCGGGCAACGGGATTTGTGGTCCGAAAAAAAAGGCCGATACGAAGATGGTACGAAGATGACGAAGTCAGGTGCCTTTCCATGTCCTTGTGAAGGGTTGATTTCAACGAACGACGTCAGGAGAACGCCGTGGCTGCCGCGTTGCACATTTACGCCTGCCGCGTGCTCCAGCGCCTCATTGAATGCTGCGGCGCAGCAACCACTGACTTGGTGGACATCTTGTTGCAGCCAGGCGCTGGTGGCTGTCAATGGTGATCCCGGAGCACCCCAGTAACCCACCGAAAGGTGTGTGCATATATCAAACTATGGATATACATGTATTCAATATTATATATATATATACACACTTAATTTGACATTAATACATATGTAGATAGATATATTTATTTATTTGTCTTGCAAAATTTTTTGGAGATCAGGATCTCATTGAGGGAAGGATGTGACAGGACGACTGATCAAGATGCTGGCATCCCACTGGTGAGGCCATCATGGCTCGCACAGCAAATTCTTGGACCAGCTTGGATCTATGGATCCAAACGCACAAAACAATCAAAAAATGGTGGTTTCTAGATGTTTCTAACGGTTTCTAGTTGAAAAGTCTTCCACGCTGATGACAACTTGTTGATACGTGCACCAACTTCTTACTTATCAACTTTGGATACTGGATGATGAAGAGAGAGTAACTCAATTGGTTGATACTTAATGAATTGAAAAGATCATAAAAGGATACCAACGTGACAGTACTGAGTAACTTAAAGAACAATACTTGTTTATGCTTTCGTGAAAAGTCTCCTCAACAAGTAGTGTTTCCATTGGAGACGCTTGACTAGCCATCATTAACAATCATTAACCATCATCAAATCTAACCTTCACCATCACCAGCCATCATTAACCACGGCTATCAACCTGAAGTGTGGTTTCCATTTGTGCCACCACAGCGCGGGTTCAGGCGAACAACTTCAACGCTTGGTCAAGGACCCCTACAGCAGCAATGTTGGCACCCCAGGAGTTTTGGGCAAAGCCGCCGTTGCTGCTCAGTGTCTCAATTCATGGGTTTGACAATTTGACCCCATCTTTTCCTTGCAAGTCATTGTGTTTTTCATTTGTGTTCAGCATGTTTTAGCCATCATTTCTACACACATGTGCATGCACATGTTAATTATTCAGTTCTAGCATGTGGCCAACGAACAAGACGCAGCCGTTGTATGCCGTAGTTAATCCATGCTCATCATTTTTCTAATCTTAGCACAGCCTGTGCCCTGTGCGAGGTGGTTCGGTCCTTGGTGGTTTGCGGGACTCCAACTCATGTGAAAACAGTTCCTGGGTGTCGCAAGGGAGGGTTGAGAGCTTTCAGAGATGTTTTTTGTACGTGTGGCGGTGTCTCAAAAAAAGTAGCCCCCAAAATGGTGGATCTAGTACCAAAACTAGTTAAGAAAGGATGTTTTGGGGGTATCCCTATTTTGAGAAACCACCATGTCTCAAGATACTTGTATAGGTGTAAATGCATGGGTTCTACTGAGTTTGGCTGCTCAGACCCCTTGAAGGTGAGAACCAACTGGTAAAAGTTGCCAATTCGTGGCCGTGGATTTGAGCGGGGCTTCATTCCTGGTACTTTTCAAACCTGGCTGCCACAGGGCTCCACGAAGTGGAGCTAGGCCATGTGCTTCGCAAGCGGCGCGGGTTCTAAAATTAGATTAATGTGTATGTACTGTATGGTCAATGTCAGGGAAAAGTTAAATTTCTCATGGAAAGTGTTACGCAGTGTACTGTAGTTATTTTTTTGGTAGTATGGATGTGAAAGGAATCAAGTACAAGTGTAGTTAATAAATTGTAGCTATTTTCAGGGTTGCATATCTATGCAACGACGGTGTGCACTGCATTGTAGCAATGCCATGTCGTATATATATATATATACACATATATATACACACATATATATATATATGTGTGTGTGTGTGTGTCCTGCACCAGACTTGTCTATTTCAATGCAACGGATGGAATGTATGGACGTGTCCTGCATGTGATGTCATGCATTTGATGTCATGCGCCCATGCCATGTGACTGTATATGTTTGATTTGTTTTCTAGTGCTACTGCCTGTGTTGTGAAATCAGAGCATGTATATAATGGCAACTGCTATGCTGATTACATTATTTCATGTACTGATCCATATGAAAGGTCAGTGCATCTATTTGTGTGCGTGCATGCATGTGGTACAGGATCAGGCTGCTTGCTCATTCTGCAACACGTGGCGTTGTGTAGGGACGTGTAGTGCAGCATAAAGTATGCATGTATGTATGCATATGTATGCATGTACAACCGTGCCTCAATTAAGTTGAGTTCCTTGAGTTGTCTCTCCCTCCCTCACCGAATGGTGACAGAGGAGGCTTTTACTGCTCGCTCCCATGGGCAGAAAAAAACCGTGTACAATATGTGCTGTGCGTGTGCCTGCGTATGCCGGTGCGTGATATGTGCGTGCACATGCATGTATTTGCGTATGCGCATGCACATGTATTCGTATACAAGTGCACACCCAAATATCCCATATCATTTTGTCCACTGATTGCATCCTCCCCAATGCTCAGCCTATAGCTATGATGGCATGCCATAGGATTGGTTCCTACCACCAATCCGATGAAAAATCCGATCAGATGATGCACTGAGGTTATGCAACTCTTCAGCACTGACGTCATGAAGTTCTCGCGCAATCGCCATGCAAGCCTGGTGCCTTGTGCAGCAACCGGGAGATTCCAAAATGCGGGGCAAATGCTGCTACTCTTTCTTGGCCTTCTTTGGGGAGGTTTGAGGTTTATTTATTTGTCTTAAGCAGTTAATTTAGTAAGGGTATGGTATTTTGAACAGCTTAGCTTATTATCTTTTCTTTAGATAGTTTATTTCAGTTCATCTTTTTTTTGGGACAAGGGGCCAATAGCGTAGTTGGGAACTGACATTCGATTATAACTTTATGGGACTGGAAAGACGTGCTGTGGCTCAGAAATGCAGGCTTGTGGCTGATGAATGGGCAGCAGATGTAGGCTTAGACAAGACATGACCCTTTTTATGCAGTAGCAGGGCATTGTGCACCCTGCAGTGTCACAGGTGCCTGTGAGTCCCTTTGCTGAGGTTTCACATCAGTTTCGCCATCATTTGCCAGCTTAATATGCATACAGTTCATCATCCGTTTATCACCATCATCATCATCATCATCATCATCATCAGCATCATCATCCTCATCATCATCATCATCATCATCATCATCCTCCTCATCCTCATCATCATCATCATCATCAGCATCATCATCATCATCATCATCATCATCATCATCATCATCATCATCATCATCATCCTCATCCTCATCCTCATCCTCATCATCATCATCATCATCATCATCATCATCCTCATCCTCATCATCATCATCATCATCATCATCATCATCATCAGCATCCTCAGCATCCTCAGCAGCATCAGCATCAGCATCATCATCCTCAGCATCAGCATCATCATCAGCATCAGCATCATCATCATCATCATCATCATCATCATCGTCATCGTCATCATCATCATCATCATCGTCATCGTCATCGTCATCGTCATCGTCATCGTCATCGTCATCCTCATCCTCATCGTCATCGTCATCATCATCACCACCATCATCATCATCACCATCATCACAATCATCATCATCATCATCATCACCATCATCACCATCATCCTCCTCCTCGTCCTCCTCCTCCTCATTATCATCATCACCATCATCACCATCATCCTCCTCCTCGTCCTCCTCCTCCTCATTATCATCATCATCATCATCATCATCATCATCATCATCATCATCATCCTCATCCTCATCCTCATCCTCATCCTCATCCTCATCCTCAACCTCATCATCATCCCTTCTGAGGTTCTGGAAAAGTGCTTGGAAGTTTCAGCGTTTGGAGTCAAAGCGGTCTCTCTAAGCCAGGTCCCGATGTGACAGAGTGGCACAGCATAGCGCACAATCGTGGAAGTCAATGAGCTGAATCAGTGGTGTGCATAGATTTTTTTTGCTAAGCTCTGATGCAAATATCATTCCGTTAAAATCCACGATGCAGAGAATTTGTTCTTTGGCACTTGGTAGCGCAGATCTGGCTGAAATCATGGAAGCAGCCACTGGCTGGGCCATGAATGACGAATAAGATCAAAAGGGCCAACCACTATCAACTACTAAGATGAGAGATGAATATAGATGAATCAAGTAAAGCGAGCACTGATTGAATAGTCGTGAACTCGTTCACTGAATGGGAGCAACGGCCGTTCCCGTGAGGAGCGGCTTGAGCTGATGAATGCCTTTTTCAGCACGGCACGCAGTGCCTCCCCACCGCTGCTGCAGATCATGCTGGAGCTGCGATGCCACAGACTTTGATGATCGGATATGGTGGTTTCCCAAAATAGGGGTACCCCTAAATCATCCATTTATTAATAGTCATTTAGTAGTAAACCAGCCATTTTGGGGGTACCCCTATTTTGAGAAACACCCATATGTTTCATGTTTGCTCATGTCATTTTAAAACTTCTGTTATTTGCATATTTTATGTGTGATTTATGTGTCATGGTATCCATTTACGTTTTGTGTTTTGGCATACCCGTACTCAATATACATCATGCTTGACGTGGGGAGGTGCAGATGTTCGTCTTCAGGCATTTTCCATTAGATTGGAGACATCGTCACCACCTATCCTGAACCCAGCTTTGCAACATGATTGAGCTGCCAGCACATTCACAGCTGTCAAACGTTGCTGTGCTTCCTGTGCCTCCTGTGCTTCCAGGACCGCTTCGGGAACTACATTGTGCAACGCGTGATTGAGACCTGCAGTGGGGCAGAGAAAGAGGAAGTCTGGATCTGAGAATGCCACAGAGGTCCCGTGGGTTGGTTGATGTTGGCGACGGCCATGAAGGCTTGCTGAAAGCTTCGGCCTCTGGTTGGGATGGCTTGTTGCCGCAGAGAAGTGGCAGCTTTTCATGGACCGTGGACACAAAAAACCCATGGGTTCACTCATGTTGTATGGCTTACATCGCATGAAATAGGACATGCATTGACATGCCATATCCTTCTAAGGGTACTTGTGCCCAAGCGTTGGGCTATTGGAGAGTGGAGGAAGCTGAATTATGCAGAGAAACAGGAACACGATGGTCGATGTAAATTATGATTCATAGGAACTATGCGAAACCCAAAATTCCACAATCAAATTTGGTATCCCAATATATCCCTAATATCATTTTGTAGCGCTTTTTTCACTAAGCCCATACCATGCCATACCCAAACTCTGAAGCCCAGCTCCTGGTTTCGAGCCCTGGGTGCTGAAGGCCAGGTGTTGGGAGGCACCCAACGTGGCGGGGCCTTGTTCGCCTGGCAGATGGGTTACCCATACCGAAGTTTCATCGACACATGGTGTCACATAGTCACATAGTCTGATATAGGCGATATATAGGCGATATAGGTATATGAGTTTACATCTGCTTAGACTTCGTAGTGTTCAATTTGGATTGTGAGGTTTCAACAAAGTGTCCAATTTCTTTACGTAATGAGCATTGGTGCCTACCATGAACCAATCACCATGAGCACTGCTGAGGTGAAGCGCTTGCTCATGCTGGCTCTGCCAAAACTTCAGCCTCTTGGCCAAGACGCTGTTGGAATCGGTTGGAACGTGGAACGTGATTCTGAGCATTTCTGAGCAAGCTTTGGTCTGACATGGATTTTGAGCAACGCGCCAGTGACGCAGGGTGTACACAAGCGGGAGGGAGATGGAGAGAGGTGAGAGGCTGTGCAGTAGTGATCTGTCGGCTGCATAGTTTTCGCAACCTAAGGAGTTCTGCGGCCGGCAAGCACATTCTATCAGCAGCTGCCAAAAAGTTTGGCTTGAAGGCGGGTGTGGCATTGGTGATTTGGAACCTTTGTATGTTGGAACCCCTTTCCGGTCCAGTTGCCAGCGCTCATTTTCAGGATATTTCAGGATGCTCAACGGGGGTTGAAGTTGAAGGATGAAATCCCTGAGACAGTCCCTACATTTTCACCAGTAAATTTGTAGATTGATGTATTGGTTTACGGTTGCTGGTTTTGGCGTTTATGGGCTTATGGGTTTATGGTTGAACCATGTTGAGCCCGGGCATTGTATCTTTCTCACTTCGAGGCGCATTCGCTTGCAGCTGGTAACTTGGTGGCGAGACGGTCATGGCTTTGAGTGGCATGGGATGGCTATGATTTTGTACCGTTGGAAAAGCAGCTGCCGCGGAGGCATTTTGTGTCAGGATGTTCATGGAACATAATTAATGGAGTATAATTCGGTGGTTGCTGTCATGAAAACACGTTTGCAAAATCGAAGACCGCGTTCTAAAGCAATCTTGAAGATGCACTGTTTGCTACTCCATTGTGATTTTCGGCCATTTTGTAGCTGATGGTGTCAGGATGGGTCGGGCGCATGCATGCCTCAACTCCGGCCTGTTGGGAGAACGTTTGAACATTCGGTGGTCACTAAGGTCAGTAAGGTGATATGTCAAGTGAGACAGCATGGCATGGACAGGCTGCCGTGTGTTTTCAACAAATTCATTGCCAGTCGATTTTCAGTTTTCTTTGCGCAGGGGGCTGGGTCCGGAATCCTCTAAATTAGAGGCCCGCTGACATGGCGATGTCAGATCCGAGGGCTGCTGGATGCGCGATCCAAGCCCCCCCAAACTGCTGCACAGACTCCTGACAAGAGGAGCATCACGTCCTGTTTGAAGACACTTGGATTTTAAGTCACAACTCTCATGTTTGAAGTGCACCGCTTGGCCGTGCTTGCCGCTATTCAAGCACCCGAAGCACCAAAAGCACCTTTGCTCAGCTCCTCCATTGAGCGGTGAACATCTCAAGTATGACAAGTCTGCCCGTGAAAGCGTGGCTCGTTGGTGCAACTTGTTTTATGTTGTTACTTATGTCTTTATATGTCTTTCAGTTTCTTTTGTGCCATCTAATGCCAAGTGTCCATGCTCAATGGAAGGGTGGGCAAATGGCCAAGCCATTTTCTTTTTGAATGTGGAAGCGGCCGCCTCGGCTTGTTGGCACAGTGAAAGATGATTCAAGCCTTGGGGCTTCGCATGGCCAAGTCAAGCAGTTTGTTGTGCTACCATCCGGGTTGCAATGTCCTTATTGGTGTTGCTATAGAGGATGTTTTTTCATAAGGATTGGGGGTGAGTAATCAGCATTTTATAGAGAATAGTGTGTTTTCAAAATGATCATTGTAAAACGGGGTTGTAGCCAGCTATTTTATAAGGTGCACTTTGATTACAAAATTAAATGCTGATTGTTTGACATTGGGCAAGGCATGGTTCCGACATGTTTGGACCACACCATTGACATTGCAAAGTGGCTAGTCGGCTTGGTTGTGATGTCTTTCTGTAAGAGTGGCGCTTTGATGCATTTTGACATTGAATTTGAATGAATTCCTTTGATCTTTCCATATCTTTCCTGATGCTGACACGCTGAAACAGCTGGCTTCTGCATTCAAAGCGAGATCTCCTGTCTGGAAAGCTTGCTACAGTGAGCTACTCGGGCTCTGGTAGTACAGAACTTTGGCAGACAGCATTGCAGATAGGCGACGCCAGGCACACCAATCAATGAACACATCTTCAAATCATGGGGCTTTATGGAGCTCTCAATTGGAGAGATTGAAACGTTGCCATGCCTGCAGTTGATAGGTCTTTGTTTCTTGATATTTTATGTATTTGCATATGTGTTTTGACCCAGAGGTGGCCATATTGTTCGAGTGTATGGCTTACATGCACGAGTAGTGGCCCAACATCCTCTCATTTTTCAATACTGCTTTTCATTTAGCGTTCATTCTCTAAAATTTCCTCCACTGATGCTGCTATCACATCGCTTTTCATTTGTTTGCGTTGTTTCCAGTTCCTTTCCCTCATGTTGCCAATTCATCTCTTGTGATTTGATCTTTTTCCCGCCTGAACCATCATCAAAACACTTTTTAATTCTGCTCCTTCTGGAACATTTCATCCCCTCTGGGCAACTGCCACATAGCTCCTCACTTCTCTTTCTTCTCTACACTTGCCCTCGATTGGCCCAACATCGAGTAACTTTTCCTTTCTCTTTCTTACCTAACCTGTCTTCCCCTCTTGCCAACTGTTCCAGTTGTTGTTGTTGCATGTTGTGTCCCTGTTGCACATGACGGTTGTTAATTCCCAAAATCTTCCTCGTGAAACTGCCTATGCTGCCCACGTAAGCATGCGTGCATACTGGACCCCTAGCCCCGCGAAAACAGACTAACTTCAACGCACCGGCCCAAAATGTTAGTGTCTGAGCAGTGAAACTTTAGTTTTGAAACCTTTGTTTATTATTCCAAATTTCAAACCCCGGTTGAAAACATTTGGTGTGGCCGAGCAGAAGCTATTTTTTCCATAGCTAGTTTGTGTTCCCACTCCCCCCCTCCTCCCCTGGAGCCGCAGGTTTCAAAACACATGGCTATGGGTCAATATTAATCAACCAATAATGGTGGATAATAACCAACCATTTTAAAGGGAATATAATGGTTAATGGTGGGGAACCAGGGGTACAGGGTTTTGACCCACAGCCACATGTTTTCTGCTAAGAAAAACTCTTTGAGACTAACGATTGAAACTTGGGTTTCAAGCGGGGGCGAGTCATCTTTCATTTATTCGATATGTGCACCAAATCTCGGGCCACGACTCGTAATCATACCATGAATGGAGCTAACCAGCTAAGCATCCCCCTGAACCAAATTCGAAGCATACCCTAGCTAGGCCCTACATGAAGCTAAAATTGCTTCTGCAAATAAATATCGTCAAAGACAATCTTATATTGTCATTGTTTTTAATTTTGAAAATTGAAGACCAATCATAAACCGCAGGTTCGATGGTGGATAGAAAGCTGTTTGGGGTAAAAGAGGGCGGGACCACGTGTGTTTAATCAGAAACCAACCTTACACATGTAAGTTAATATGGAAGTTTATTTGATATATGATGCACGTTTATGTGATGGTTTTCGTGTATTCATATTTCTTTTAAATCGCAACTTGGACTTCATAGTCACGCGTTCACCCTCCATATTCATGTTCTTGCCAGCTCGCAAGGATGGAATGAGGATGGCATCCATTGGTTCAGGGTAGAGATGATGCATGCCCACTGCTGCATTTGCAGCTGGATGTGGCGTGGTACATCACGATATATCACGATGATCATGATATATCATATACAGATCCCTGTTGGAATTACCTCTATAAAAAGCTAGGACTTGAGCCCCCTATAAACCAGGTTTCAGCTTTGATTTTATAGAATCCAATTTGGTTGGGCCCTAGCTTTTTGTATGGGGTGTTTTGCTTACCACTGTTGAAGTTGAGCACGAGTTTTGTAGACCTCACATTTTGGTCGTTAATTGACGTGCATGCATAGCTAGGACATCTTTTTGTAGAGACCTTCTTTGGCAAGGATTTGTAATTTTTTAGTCATCACATTCTCTGTCAAATCCTGTAAGGAACAGTTTTTATAGAAGGGTCTTTTTGTAGTGCTAGTTCACTGAGTGCCTCAAAGTCAAAAGTCTTTGTGTAGTGTTTGTAGGGCCATCGTTGTTTATCAAGCTTCATCCATTACCGAGGTCTTGTGCTGCAAAAATTTAACATCCATGTCACCGAACTTCCCTATAAAAAGCAACTGATAATTCAGGACATGACCTACGACTGTTATATAAACTGAGGTGCACAACTTTACAATCTCCATTTGAGCTGATGGGAAAAATCATGTTGGATTTTCAACTTACATGCTCCACTTTTTGTAGTGCGGTGATGTTCGACCATGTATAGGGTGAGCAACCTTTATGTAGTTTTCTCATTTTTCAGGATGCACAAGTATTTGTAGTGAAAAAGGCTATGCCCTTCTGGTTTATGTCTATGAAAAGTGTTCCTGACAGCTCCCCCTTAATTCAAACCGGGATATATACAGTAGCTTTTGGGGAGCGCTACAGTTACATGCAGCTACATGTTCATAGAAGCTCGTGCAGTCACAAAACCGACCCAGCCCTGCTTCTCGTGTCAACAGCGGAGAAGTGCTCATGATACGCATCAGAAGGGGCTAAAGCTGGTTGACAAACCTGGGTCCATCACCACTTTCCTGAGATT
Source organism: Symbiodinium kawagutii (assembly GCA_009767595.1). NCBI lineage: Eukaryota > Dinophyceae > Suessiales > Symbiodiniaceae > Symbiodinium > Symbiodinium kawagutii. Next base: position 315,428 of record VSDK01025442.1, on the reverse strand, counting down.
CTGTGAAGAGGTATTCTGGTGCCATTGTCCAGGGCGAAGCTCATGCTACCAAGATCTAGTAGGACCCATCAGCCATGGAGAAGGGAAATCACCTAAATCAAATCTAAATCAAAATCAAATCTAAATCATGTAAATCACCAAACATAGAGTGACACTGAGCAATTAGCAGATGCCAAACAGATGCCAACAGCATGTGCCAAGAGCTGGCTGCTAACACAGCTGGCGTGCTTCGCACGCGCCGCGCATCGCCGGAACTGCGCACTGCCCAGGGTGCGGCGAAACCACCAGCTCAGCGATGACGAATTTCTGCGTCTAAACCAGGGAAGCTTTACCTTTGAACTCCTGGAAACTGTGACGAACTCATGATCACTATTGGGGCAAGCTAGATACTGGGTCATTTGTGATTGTGGTGAGTTGTCGCAGAGTTTTCGATAGTTTCATTTAGAAACTTTTGAGATCGCGCATGTCACCAGCTGAGTTTGTGGAATTGGCCTCCAAAAAATGCCGTTAGTCTTTGAAGGCTCCCAGACATGGAAACAGCTCTGTAACGGCCGGAATCAACGGCCATCAGATGGACCATGGCTTCGGGGCAAGATGTGACTGGTGTGGGAAGTCTCGAGATGCCTGGTGTAGGCCCGTCGTCCATGCCACTGAAAATTGGAGCTACTTGAGAGGGATCAAAGGGACTTGCATTTGCTCCCCTGGGTAAAAAGCGTGGACGAAGCTTCTCGAGGATTCTCAACATCCAGACGCCAGATTCATCCAGAATGTACATGTATGCGAGCCTACTGTGCTTAGCACTGCTTGTGACATGGCCAACAAAGCCCTGTCTGAGAATTGAACATTCAAGGAGTTGGTAAAGTGGAGAGCCAGAATGTCATGGAAAAGAGTTTTATTTCAGGCCATTGGTTTCATCATATTCTGTGAGCTTTTGCAGGCAATTTTTCTCTCATACATACTTCCTATTTTTATGTGATCATGCTTGTGGGTCGATGTCACTACTAGGGGTGGCTCCCGGCTAGACAGGTTTTGTTCATGGTGGTTGGTAGGGTTGCACCGAATGACGGCTTTTGTTTGTATGTCAGACTTGCATGGCATGCAACTGCCCAAGTTTCTGTGGCAGTCATGGAAAACAACTGGTTGGTGGTTTGATTGGCATTGTTTAATTTTCCCCAATATTACCCTAGGGTTGCTTGGTCAAAAACTTGAAACCACCAACCAGACAAGGCAACAGGGCCGTGTATTTGCGTATGCTGTAGATAAACTCTTTTTCGCACATGTGATATCATGTGATGAGATGCATGTGATTTCTTCATGCAGAAGATAGTCGGGGAATTGGAGCCGACACAGATAAACACACACACAGACACATAAACACACATGGAGCGCTTGAAACCGGCACATGTGCAGATATTGTAGTTTTTTTTGCTTTTCATTTTTCTGCGGCTTATTGTTGAGCACCGAGAATGAAGATGTCGCGAATCTTCCTTGTGCCAGTGCAGTTTTTAGTTCAGGATAGTTCATGTATCTTGCAGGTGGTTCATCCTTGCGAATTCCCTACGGCTCGGTCCCATTGACCAACTGGTTTCTTTCGCTCTCAGTTAGGACCAGAGTTTGACTTGCATCATCTTGCGCCACTTGTCTTCATGTGTTGCATATTGGGCTTGGCCTTCTTGCAAGCAAAAATTGTATCCCAGTGATCGGCTGCACTGGAGGAAGACCCACTGTGCCCTCCTGCAGCGGAGTTCGCATTCATCCTTCGCATCCGAATCTTGAAAATTCATGCCTGCAGTTCCAGGGGTTGCAGACTCTGCCAAAAAATCGGTACTCGCGAGAAACTCTGTGAACCCTGGTGCATGCTTGACTGTTTGAATAATTAATTTGTGAGTAGACACTTGGCTGAGCCCTGTGTTGGCAGGAGGCTTACCGATTGCAAGATGACATATGAGTTGATGACAGTGGACATATAGCATTGAAGATGAGAAATGATGTAGGCATATGTAGACATAAATCAGCCTGTAAATCTGCAGCGTCATATGTAAGATACGTGACCTACTGAAATGCTGGTGCTATGACTATTGCATGTCATGCTCGGGGCCTCTTGTTTGTGGAGCTCAGGACGGGTAAGCATCTTGAACAGTTGATAAGTTGGCACCACGTGCTGCACAGGCGCAGAGGAGGCAGTTCAACATGGGCTGAGACGCCCTGGGATGCTCTTCCACCATTCAGCTTGCTTCGATTCACAAGTCACGGGGATGCAGCCTTTGCGCTCTGAGCCGTGCAGTGCTTCGACATGGGATGTGAAAGTCCCAGGTATTCATTGCCGCATTTGAAGCTCTGATTTCAAGGATTTTCATTCCCAATTCTGATTTTGTCTTGGTCCAAAAAGGGCTTGGTTGAGCGACACAAGCTGTAGGTTCGCTCTCCTCGTCGAAGACCCTTTGGACGTTCACAATTCTTGGACGGCCTGTCCGCCTGGGACATCCAGCCCAGGTGGAGAGGTTGACCAAATTGTGGTTCTTTCAACGATGTGAGGAGCTCGGGGAAGCATCCAATGAATCCAATGAACTCTTGGACTTGATAATGTTGGGGATTATCCCTTTAGTAGGTGTGTGATACAGTGTGGCCCAAAGAAGCGGTGGGGGACTGGACAAAAGAAGGCAACGAATGAACTGGCATACGCAAGCAATGACAATGTGACAGGATGACCCTGTTTCAACATTATTTGCTGTTTGAACCTCAGGGATTATGATTTCGTGCAATGTAGATGTGTTTTTTAGATGCATGAGAGTGATACGGTAGAATGCATGAGGCACAAGGACCCTATCCCCACTCAGTATCAGTAAGTTCCACAACTCAAATCAGCTTTGGTTGCAGTCACCATTGCCTGATAAGGCCCCATCGGTGGAGCAAGCCTGTAGCAATCCGATACCAAGCCAGGTATAAGGTACTGTACTTATTTGTACTTCATACTTTTGGTTACATTTTTTGGGGGCGTGTTCCTGAAGCAAAACCAATACCAAAGCATAAGATAGCAAAAGTCTGAGATGCCACGTGGCTTTTTGAAGCTTTCCAACAAGCTCTCCATCACATACCCTGCCAGAGCTGGCAATGCAATGTTCCTGGCCTTGGCCAATGTCGGCTTTTCCTGGGCGGGAGCCAAGTGCTGCACGCTGGCATCCCGTTTGAGTACATCACTCAGACCCAGAAGGACTTCGACATTGGGAACAAAGAGAGTGCTGCAACTCCTTGACAGGGGCGTTTTTCAATCTAGGGGTGTACCCCCAAATCATCCATCGATATCCATCATTGATAGCCATTTATAGTACTAAACCAACCATTTTGGGGGTTCCCTAAGACACTTCCACAGCTTTTCAGCACGAGACTTTGAAACCCCTGCCCAGCTTCACCATTTCAAGCCGCCAGGGAGAGTACATCAGTTGTGGCTCTGGTGCATGGAAACAAGATGGTGGTGCAACGTTGCTCAGACCAAATGGCAGTGGCTCTCGGTTGGCTCTCATGTTTTTGGCCTGCGCTCTGGTTTGACTTTCTCGAATCGTCCTGGTCATATTTCGGTGGGGTTGACCGGTGGATCGCAAAGATTTGACTGGTGGGTGGATGCTCTTTGCATCGCTATTTTTTCGGATCTGCGACGTTCGTTGATGATTAGACGGTCGTCATTGTCGGGCACAACGATGGGTAGTAATCCCTTGCCCCTATTAATTACTAAACCCCCCCTCCCCAAATACTAGGCGCCCCAAGGTTTTATATTAGGGAGGATTTGAAACGAGGGGACCCTAATATATAAGTTAGTCAAGGACCCTAATAATAAAAACCACTTGAGTGTTTAATGTTTGATTTACTAGATTCTTTATTAAGACCTTTGGAAAATTCAAAAACCAATTGCAGGAAGGGGACCCTAATATTAAATTTAGGACCCTAATGATAAAAAACATTTTGGCGTTTAATGTTTGCCTTGTGAAATTCTTTATTAAAATCTATTTAAAAAATGCAGAAACCAACTGCACGATGGGGACCCTAATATTGAATATAGGACCCTAATTACAAAAAACATTTTGGGCGTTTAATGTTTGCCTTATGAAACCATTTTTCAAAAGCTATTCAAAAATTGCAAAAAACAACTGCACGAAAGGGACCCTAATATTAAATTTAGGACCCTGATGATAAAACCACTTTGGTGTTTAGGACCCTAGTGCTAAACCGCTTGAGGCCAAGGGTTTTTTATAATAGGAGGGAAAACCGTTGGTTGGGGCATGTTGTCTTCCTTTTAGTTTTCAATTACTACAAATAAAAATACAATTGACCAAAACCAAAAGCATCCAGAAGTGCACACCCAAGGTGGTTTTTCATATTAGGGGGAGGTTTAGTAATAGGAGGAAGGGACGTACTATTACTATCTATTATGTACTTGTACTTAGCGCTTTTGCGTCAGCTTATTTTTCCCGACTGACTACCTACTTGGTTGGCTCCAGATGGCTTGTGATCTGAAGCCCCTTGTGATAAGACCTTCCTCTTTTGCTAAAGTGATGTAGCATGTTCGACGCAGCCTCCTCATAATAATCATCATCATCATCACCATCATCATCATCATCATCATCATCATCATCATCCTCATCATCATCATCCTCATCATCATCATCATCATCATCATCATCGTCCTCATTTTCATCGGCTTCGTCATTTTCATCTTCATTGTCGCTTTCACCTTGATTTTCATCTTCATTGTCGCTTTCACGTTGATTTTTATCTTCATGTCCATGTTCATCTTCATTTTCATTCACATATTTATCATCATGTCATCATCGTCATCATCGTCGTCATCATCATCGTCATCATTGGCGTCATCATTGTCATCATCATTGTCATCATCATTGTCATTATCTCCACTCTCATCAGAATCTTCATCATAACCTTTATCATCATATTCATCATTTTCATTATTTTGTTTTTAGTTTCATCTTCATTTTCATTGTCTTGTCCATCTTCATCATCATCATCATCACCAGTATCATCATCATCATCATCATCATCATCATCATCAGCATCATCATCATCATCATCATCATCATCATCATCACCAGCATCAACTTCATCATCATCACCAGCATCAACTTCATCATCATCATCATCATCATCATCATCATCATCATCATCATCGTCTTCCTTCTTTATCAACATATGATTATGTAAATACAAGTGGGCGATGGTTCTGATCGCGCTTGTGATTCGACCACTGTGATCTACTCGCGCGTGTTGAGAACATTGTACCGTTGAACCGCTGCCACCGTGCAATGCTTATCTTGTTGCAAGGCTTTGCACAGTACAAGTGGCCTTTTCTCTCTGCTTGGCAGGTGCATAGAGCCAATGAAGATCAGTGACGTATAGCAATGTTGATAATGAATATAACGATGAAATATCTTGACAGGCTGATCCCAATTGTTTCACTACATTTACTCAGCAAAGTGTCACAGTTGCGGCAGGATCGTTTTTTTATTTCAGATGTTTGCTGTGAGGTTAAGGGTTTTCCATCCAGTCATCGGGCATCCATTACTGTCCATGGGTTTAGCGGAGTCTTTCTTGCGCTTTTCTTAGGCAGTTGACAGCTGTCATGATACAGGCAGATCCGTGGGGTGGGCTACAGTGGAGTGCCTTCACCACCTGTGAGCCGCTCGATTCCCAACATAAACCCATCTATGATTGATTGTCATCAGATTATTATTTGATGATTATCATATGAAACTCTATGGTCATCATCAGGTTATAATTATTTGATGAGCAATATTATTTGATGAGTAATTATTGTTTGAAACTCTATGATAATCATCAGGTTATTTTATGGTTGAACTTTTTTGAACCCAAGATTAGAGGATATTAGAGGTGTGAGGCGTGTGTTTTTGCCAGGGCATGGAACGCTGGGGCTTCAAAGAAGAGGGCAGCAGTACTTGCCGAGTGCGAGGTGGGGCAGCATGTTTGACCGGTATACGGCAACAATTCATCCAAGACTGCGCTATTCGTATGTGCATTACATGCTGGAAACTCATGGAAACATTATCTCAAGACTCGATATCTTTCAACTACATGGTTCCCGACCCCTATCGGGCCGTGGCCGAAACAGCATGTCGGCCTAGGCACCGTGACAATTTTTGAACTTCATGGGTGAAAATCAGGGTTTTGGGAATTGCCCAAAACTACTTTTTTTTGTCACAGCTCATGTGTCTGGGAGTCATTCATTGCAGTGAGTTTGCCACCTTGCACAATTCCCCGACCCCAACCCTTCCCCGACGTAGCATCAACATCATGACGCAAGTGTCAGCGAACGTTAACATGCCCCACCCTACCCCAAGCCTGCCCTAACGTAGCATCAACATCATGACGCAAGTGCCAGCGAACGTTAACATGCCCCACCCCACCCCAACCCTGCCCTGAGGTAGCATCAACATCATGACGCAAGTGCAAGCGAACGTTAACATGCCCCACCCCACCCCAAGCCTGCCCCGACATAGCATCAACATCATGACGCAAGTGCAAGCGAACGTTAACATGCCCCACCCCACCCCAAGCCTGCCCCGACATAGCATCAACATCATGACGCAAGTGCAAGCGAACGTTAACATGCCCCACCCCACCCCAAGCCTGCCCTGACGTAGCATCAACATCATGACGCAATTGCCAGCGAACGTTAACACGCCCCACCCCACCCCAACCCTTCCCCGCCGTAGCACCAACATCATGACGCAAGTGCAAGCGAACGTTAACATGCCCCACCCCACTCCAACCCTGCCCTGACGTAGCATCAACATCATGACGCAAGTGCCAGCGAACGTTAACATGCCCCACCCCACCCCAACCCTGCCCTGACGTAGCATCAACATCATTCACGTAGCAGCATCAACTACATGACACACATGAAAACAGACGAAAAACAGCAAAATCGTCACGAAACCACACGGCCCAGTAGGGGTCGTGGTCCAACTACATACTACATCAATACTACCTACCGTTTAGGTGCATGCCAGACATGACACCTTTGTAGAATCGATGCAAATAGCACACACACATTAATCTTGGTTGGCTGTTGTTCAAACAACCCATAGCCATCAATAGTTCGCACAGGCAACAACTTTTTGAAAGAAATACCCATATTACTTAACTTTTGCAAGTCATACCTTTAGAACAATGAATGAACAGGTTCGGTTTGTGCATGGCCGTGTTGATCGTGTTGCAACTTGCAATTCAGACTGCTTCAGCCCATGGCAAGGCACAACTTCCTGTGAAGTTGCCCCCCACTTGACGCAGCAATGGCAGATGCTTGAGGGCCCGCCATGGCTTGTTTGTGAAGAGAGTTAGGCCATGTGAAGAGAGGTTAGACCATGTGGAGTTGTTCGTACGGTTTGCGTGTGTAAAATTGTAAAATGGTGTTCATATGTGTTCATGTTTTTTCAAACGAAGTGTGAAAACTCAATGTGTACGTTCCTTTTCCAGGTAAATTCACATACACAGAAACGCTCATGGAAACTCTCATCTAAGTAATGTGCTTCACAGTCAAGAAGACCACTTCCGCCGCAATAGGTGGCGTTTGGAGAGACACCTCGCGATTTTGTGTTCTGGCCAATCCAGAAGCCAGAGATCCTGAGCTGCACAATTCACAAATGTGTTGCATTCAGTGGGTTCAGTGGACACTGCAGTAGAGCACGGCATGAGACTATTCTTCAGCAAATGAACCTTGAAGTGGAAAATCTATGAAAATCTACAGTAATATGTGAAGATATCAAAGCAATGTTATTGTTAGCTTCCAGGTAGGTTCACCCCAGGTTATACCATATGATTTGGTGATTTTGATATGCTGTGATGATCTGTGACGAATGGATGCTGCATTTGGTTTGCACAAAGCGAACATTTGGCCTGTTCTCCACATTATTGTGTGTGGTTCTTGTGTTTTTTTTGGGTGATCCCACGATCCTCCTCCCAATCTTACTCCCATCCTGGACCATCCTGGACCATCCTCCCATTCTTCCTTCCTTCCTTCCTTCCTTCCTTCCTTCCTTCCTCCTCCTTGTCATCATCGGGCATGGCGCCCATGCGTCTTTGTGGCAGCGGCACGGTAGAGACCTTGGACACGATTTGGTCGCGGCGCAGTTGGACGCCGCCGGTGTTGCAGATGTGAGATGCTGTGCACGCCAGGTGCATTGCACGTGGCAGGATGGCTGAGGCTCCAGGAAATCCGTTGGAAATCCTTGGTTTCCCATGGTGATTGCTGTGATGTTTGTTTCGATGCCTTTCTGGTGGGGCCTTGGCATTTTTCCTGGTGGTCTTGTGCTGGATGGTGTTTGTGTAATTTTTAGATCTTGTTGTTGGTAGATGCTGGTCGTGGTGGTTGCGGTGCTACGTTGTCAGGCGTTGTCTTCGAAGTCTTTTTGACTTGAAGACTCCTACAGGTTTGCGAACAACTGCATGCTGTAAACACATGCATTTTCCTCATTCTTTTATATAGTATCTTTTAGTTTCAAATCAAGGCACTGGCATCTCACATTTTTGGGTGGTAGTGGTAGTTTTGGTGTTGGTGTTGTTCTGATTGCATCCTGCACGTTACAGTGCATGCGCAGTACCCTCCGAGCATCATCAAGCTGCATCATTATTGTCGTCCCTTTGCTTCCACCTTTTTTTCCCTTGAATTGTCTCCCTCTTGAATCCTCTTCCTCGCGTGGGTCAATGTATGCAACATTTGAAAAAGCAGGAGTACCTCGGACAACCAGTAGGATGCATGATGATGTATGCTGCATAGGAGATTCTCATCAAGGACTTTCCGGCCGAAAATTTTGGAGAGGGCACTGACTGCATGAGACTCTCAGGAATCCCGAGGAGCAACTCCTCTGGAGAGGTGTTTGATCGAGGAAGACGAGACGGTGTCACCACTGACTTCTGCCATGGAGGAACGGCGCCAGGGTGTTGCCACTGCCAGCTCAGAAACCCAGGTGGTAGTCCAACCCATTTGCGGTTCTTGCAAAATGCGATCAACATTTCTGGTCTTTTTTTGCGTATAGGAAAGGCAAACTTGCATGCTTTGTGGATGTTTGATGATGTGCTTCATATACAATAGAGATGCAAGACCGACAAAAACACACACACACACAAGCACACACACATATATAGAGCATCCATCCATCGACATATACATAGTTACATAGATATAAGAATAAATATCTATATTAATTCATATATATATACATATTTGTTTGCTTATTTACTTGTTTATTCATTTACAGTAGCACATATATATATACATACATATATGTATCTGCTCAAATACAGTTAAACTATTGTTTCAGAAGCAACTTTGATGTAAGAACTTGAAGGACTGGAATTCTGGATAACACATGAACCCTGGACAACTGGCATGATTCCGGCAACGTTCAGATGTAGATGTTTAGCAGTAGAAATTTCAGCGGACATTGTTTTCCTGCTCCGGCAGATGCTTGCATATATTCTTCCATAGTTGTGGTCTACACCTGATGTGCTATTCCCTTCGTCCGGCGGGTGCTTGACCTGCAGGGCCTTTGCACTTGGGGCGTCCCAATGGGACGACCAGAGAGAGAGAGAGAGAGAATTGAATGTAAGAACCCCATGGTACCCTGGAAACCTTATTAAAGTTCCAATTTTTCATTCTATTCTTGAATCAGAAATCGCTTAGAATACTTCCCTATTGCCTATTGTGAATAATTACTCAGATCAAGAACTTTAGGGTATTGAGATCCCCTTTAATAAACAGGATCTGATGTTGAGGCTTGCCTGTACTGTAAGCAGTGTGCCACTCAGAAAGGCTTCAAGCACCTTTCTTGAAACATGTTCAAAGAATCGGTTCAGGACCGGTCAAGGACCCCAGGGTACCCTGATTCAACGGTTCCACCGTACATCTATTTGTTGTGCAGCGTTGTGCCCTGTCCATATCAGACGGAGCGGTGTCTCAACGCGCAGGTCCACCGGGACGACGGCAAGATGGTCAGCACAACAGTTGAGGTGGAGGCCGCAGTCATAGGAAGCTGCGGTAAGTTTCCCTCCGATGGTCGTAGTCATGCCGAGGCCATAGCCATCAAGAACCATCAAGCTGCCTCGCTTGTTTCCTCTTTTGGTGATCCTTCACCTGAGCAGCGTTCTAAATAGCCCTTTACATATTTAGTAAAGGGCTAGCGATAACTGAGGTCATTCGGAAGTCTTTTCCTGTGTTTCGTAAGGTATTCGTAAGCTGTGACGCAAGCTATGTGAGGCAGACATGTTTTCGTAAGCGATTCGTAAGCAATATTCATGCCAACCAATTTTTACCGTAAGCGAATCGTAAGCTAATCTTGTCCCAAACCCTATCCGTAAGTAAAATGTTGGAAAACGTAAGCTACCGTAAGCCGAATCGTAAGTAAATAGTTATCGCCTTGAAATCAAAGAAGGATTTTGAACACCGCCCACCTGATCATTGACCTGATCATGACTGATTGATAATCACTGATTGCTTAGCCTCGATGCCCAACAACAAGGCCCCCGTCAGAGCACAGCTTTTGTGCCTGGAAGCACCCCCTTGACGAGACCAGGCAGTGACTGGTTACTTCAGTCCCGATAACATGCTGGAAGGCACGGGCACCCAATCCCATGGATTGGCTCTACTCATGTTGGAACATTTGCTGCGCCCGAGCGGCCAGATAGCATCCTAGAAGCAACCTGCCATTCCTCAGCATTCGAATGCGCATGTTTTCGGTGCATTGAATGCACCTGGCGGGTGTTTGCTCATCAATGTTGACAGGATTGGCAGCACGTCCATCATTTGCATCCAGCCATGGGGTTGGAGGAAACTGAGAGCCGGGTTCGGTCCAACGATTCATAGTGACTCTCAGTGGAACCTATTGCAGTGAAGAGTGGCTGACTGTCAGCTTCAGCAACTCGCTTTGGGGTTGTGGGGGTTGTGGGGTTTGTTGCCTTGCCATCGTTTGCTCATGTTTGCTCAGTTTGAGTGGCCTGGCGAGTCACCAACGTTGACAGGCGTATCGCGTGTTCCGGAGGACCTTCGTGACCGAGTGACATCGGAGGCGCATGTATTGTGGATGGCCAATTTGTGTGGCTATTGCCCAGCTCGCCACTGCGGCAGGTTCATGTCCTCCTTGCGCAAGCTCAATTTGCGATGTCACCAAAGCAGGTGCGGTGCGGTGATGATGACGAAGATGATGATGATGATGATGATGATGATGATGATGATGATGATGAAGTTGATGCTGGTGGTGATGATGATGATGATGACGAAGATGATGATGACGAAGATTATGATGATGATGATGATGATGACGAAGATTATGATGATGATGACGATGATGATGACGATGATAATGAACATTATATTTGTCAATGTTTGACATGGAGATCTCTATTGATATGTTTTTGACACACTCTGCATTATCTAGATTACATGTAATCTTTTGAATATTTTCGTTTATGTATGTATATAAACATAATTTATTCAAATATGCATACATGTGAAAATCATGGTTGTCAGGATGATGCGGCGTGACCACGGAAGCCTGGTGCGACATGTTGACCCATAACCTGCCACAAAATTCAGTTGGGTGCAGTTGCAAGAAATTGGATCTGTATGTTTGGATTTGACAGTATTCATGCGATTCATGTGCATGTTTTTGGTCAAGTACCACAAGTAAATACAACTAATCAATGCCCAATCCAGTATGCAGGCCAGCTAGATTGGCGATGCAGGGTTTGCTGCACCAGTTGGTTTTTCGCAGTTGTCACAAGCTGTCCATTTGGTTTCGCAACCAGTGACTAGATATTGCCGGCAGTAGGATTGTTGAGGCTTCGTGAATGTTGAGGAAAGAGATGGAAAGAGATGAAAAGAGGAAAGGGTGGATGCGTACTGGTGCGTGTTGTGTGATGTGTTGTGTGATGTTGTGTCAATAGTGATCGCATGTGATCTCCAACAACACCAACATCTCAAGGTGGACCTGGATGTTGACCTCTTGGTCGAGGAGACGCTGAAACATGCTGAAACCGTCGAGAGCACATCCATGACATGACTCCGGGGGATGTTGGAGGCTCACCGAATAATCCTTTCCCCCTATTGCTAAACCCTCCCCCTAATAAACCCCCAAGGTGTTCTTTTTATTAGGGATGGTTTAGTAATAGTAGAAAGCGGGAAGCCCACCACCAATCCAAGAATCGAACTTCGTGTGCCGTGGCATATCTTCGCAGAGGGCTCCCAACCTTGCCTAAAGCTTGCAGGAATGCTGCCACTCACTGATGATTGAGCAAGTGGCATCTGGGAATCCACGTGGTCACATCGCCGACGAACAAATTTCTCGCGAGGTGTTGGGGGAAAACGGCAGTGGGAAAGGTCCAGTATTAAAACCATCGCCAGGAAGGTGCACACACACTGCACTGACATTTTCCTGATAGTAAAGCATCCGATTGAACCGTCAAGACTTTCCAAGGCATTGCAAGGCTCAAGGCAGCACATTGGCAGGACTGGAATAGGGCACCATGGGGCACCTGCATGCACCTGCCAGGTCCTGCGAACTGTCCTCAAAGGCACCTGTGCAGTGGGACTTTCATGCGCTTTTCTGCAGTGATTTTCTCCTTTTTTTGAGTTTATGAGTGATAAATATGGATGTAATATGATGTAATGATATTTTGATATATATATATATATTTGTATGTATTTTTAGTTTATATATAAATAAATAAACAAATATATATATATATATAAATATATAGGGCAGGGTGACAGGATAGCGATGGAGAGAGAGAGAGAGAGAGATGATATTGTTATATATTCTTGTTGAGTAATGGTAAATATGCATTCCTTCGAGGAAACATATGCACACACACACATATATATATATATATATATAAATGTATGTGTAAAATGATTCATTGATTTATCTTTATGTATTTATGTATATGTATATACATACTTATTCGTGCATTTCTAAATGCATTTTTAAGTCTCATCAGATATACATATATATGTATATAGTTATGAGAGTTGTAAATCTAGATCATAGAGTCATAGTTGAATAGCACCCATAGCGTTGATTTTTTTCCAGCACTGGCGAAGTCCCTTTCTGTGGGTGCTGCTTCCCAGGATGGGGAAGACCCCGCCACTCTGAGCATGTCAGCCCGTCACCCCTAACGGTGCGCTCGAGTGGGATCGGCTGGGGATGGCTGACAGATGCGCACGTGGGGCATCATGTGGCGTATGCCATGCAGCACCTTGAATTTGTGAATGCCTCGAACATGAAAGCGACATAGCGCATTTACATGCATTTATGATCATTTATGCTGGTTAATTCTGCAAATTTTGATGGTGGCATTGTGCTTTCGCAATGGTGCTAACGGTTCTGTTCCTCGCCAGGATGCGGCGATAAACCATTGAATTCTTTGACTTCTTGGACCAACTCATTTGAGTTCTCACTGAGTTTCTCAAGTAATAGCTACTTCTTCAGGATGCTTGCATTCTCAAGTTTTGGGTTCAGCACTGAAGTAGCTATTACTATTACTCGCCACTAGAAAGGCCACTGTTGACCATTGCCTTTGTCAGCCATTTTTGCAATTTTTTGCCCATAGTTCACCATTGTTAACACTGACTCAATGGTTTGCCATTAGTAGCCATCGTCAACCATGCACTGTTCACCTTTGTATTGTTGTTCACCATTGTTGGCCACTATTACTACTGTTGACAATTCTTCATCATTTTCAATTTTCAATCATTATAAACATTTTTTTTATCATTGTCAACCATTGTGAACATTTGTTCCTCAGTATTGGGCACTGAAGCTCTATTTCTTCTCTCTGCGCGTGCCCTTGCAGAGGCACGTCATCATTTGCCGCACTTCCTAGAAAACGAGGCGAGGATGGTGCCCGTTGGGTCTCGAATCAATACGCATTCGGTTCCCTGGATCAACACTGTCAGATCCTATGTTCGATACTTTGTGTACTTTTGATATCTTAGAATGTTTGAATATGATATGTATACTGCCAAGTCAGGATTGCCAAATCCTACCAACTCATCAACCCAATCCCAGAGTTCATTCCGTGCAGATTTCCCACCCTAATAAGTATGATGATAGGTGCTCGGCACCTCCCCCAATTAATAAACCACACCTGGATCCCAAGAGTGTGCTAGAGTTTGGTAGTTTCTATTTTGGTTATTAGTTTATATGTGTTTTCTACTGTATTAGTTAGCTTACCTCTCGTGGTTGGCGGACTTGCTAGTCTTAGTATTGGGTTTCCATTAGTTGGCTAGCGGTGACCCAAGAGCACTCCCGATGTTGAAGGGTTTTACCAATGGTAATCTTTATGGCTGTTGATTTCTCATTTGTCTAGGGTTTATTCATTGGGGTTTGTCCACCAGGCCTTCTGGACCTTGTCAACCTTCTGGGGTCATTAATCCGGTGCTGGCATTGTACTTCATTTATTTATATATTCGATCAACACCGTACTTTGAATATTGTAAAATATTTGAACATCACCACACATATGTATACATGTACACATACAGAGTGTATGTAAATTATTTATCAATGTATTCATATTTCTAGTCTACTTAGTCTACATATGTAAAAACAGAGTATGTGCAATTTATGTTTGAATAGTATATTCATTCATATTGAGGTTTTAACTATTATGTTTAAACTATTATGCTCAAAATATTCATATAGAGAGTCAAAAGAGTTTGATCAACACGACTTGCCAACACAGAGTGAGGACGGAGATGACGACTGGTGGAGCCCAAGCCATGGAGCCCTCCGGAGCCCGACCTGCGTCGCCCAGGTCCGAGCTCATGCGCATTCCAGGGCAGGGGCGTCCCAGGGCAGCGGGGTTGGGCGTGTCCATGGTGATGCCATGGTGGTACCTGGGTCACCATCCAGTGACTGCTTCAACTTAGCTGGTTGATACCTGGCTGATACCTGGTTGATAACTGGTAGATAACTGGTTGATACCTCGTTGATAGGTGGTTGCTGAGTGGTTGGTTGATACCTCGTTGATAGTGGTTGATAAGTGGTAACAGCAGTGGTGAACACCAAGCCAGCCCACAACTCGCACCATCCCTAGCTGTTCAAAATCATTTATCGGGAAACCAGAACAGTGACTTGCAGGTCCATGTTTGGACCGATACATGGAAAAGGCCTCCTTTTTGGATGGTAAATCACAATCACCAGCGAGCAGGTGAACTGATGTTTCTGAACAAATGGATTATTTGAATCCAAACTGATGTTGACGAAATTTTATGAACAACTGGATGGTGTTTATCCAAAGTATCCAACTGGATGAACAAGCAACTGGATGAACAACAACTGTTTTTTTCATCAACTGGATGAACAACTGGGAGTTTTATCCAACTTTGGTTATGGATGGTTTCTTCCACCAACTGGGATGGCGCATGATGGCACCTGATTGGTGGCATTGGCAGCTCCATGCGAGGCTGACCTCTTCATGGAAGATGCACCTGCAGGCTGCGAGAGTCAGGCCTTAGGGATTGTGCGCACGTCCTTGGAGGTGTAGGATCTGCAAGTATCCAAGGGAATATGTGAAGGAATAAATGGTAACTAAGTATAATCAAACATAATTCATGTAGATGTATTTGTTTATAATTTAGAATGCGTGCATCTTTTTGCCTTCCTTTCTCGATATGTTTGAATATCTCTAGACTCTATGTACATCTAAGCACGCGCGGGTGTGCTTGGAAACTGCCAAGACTTGCAGAGGATAGGATGCGTTTCCTTCAATATGCCGTTTCTATTGTTTGCCGGTTCTTGTGGCAGTGACTAGCCTGGAAAATGGACCATCCCCTATCACCCCTAGTCAAGGCCAAGCATGAAAGAACCATTGGAGTATCAGCCTTTTGACCTGGGATGTGCTATTCTCCTGGTTCCAATAGGTTCCCATTGGTTCCAATGCCACCATGGTTCGCGACTGCTGAGTGCTGGAGATTCAAGGCTAAGTGCAGGTTCCTGAAATTTGCAATGGAAATCATGAGAATTAATCATGCTATGTCAAAACCAGGCCGAAGCACTCCGTGTTTACCCAGATCCGCTGCGCTACGCAGGTTTTGGGATGCCAAGTTCTGCCTTGTCGCGCTCCACAGGGAACCAGTTCCTGCCCCATTTCCTGACGCTGAAACGCGGTGACCAGTTCACAGTTAACTATTCATCAATGTTGGTTGACCTGTTCTCAGAATGAACTAGTAACATCTAGTAACTATAGATGTAATCAACTAGTGTTCTTATGGCTGGTGTGCAAGCCAAGAGTGAACGGTCAATGGTCATTCTAGTGGTCCGCGAGATAGTGCGCTCAAGGACTCTTGAAATCTTTGCTTACGGGGCACGCTACATGGTACAGGAAGGTTTTGACCTCCAAACTGACCTTCCGAGTAGAGAATGTTGACGTTCGGAGATCTCAGAGATTAAAGCTGCCAAGTTTCCGTTGCGTGTGCTGCTTTGCGGCTTAGAATTTGAGGATCCAGCTGGAATCCAGCTGTAGGTGTCCCATGTCCCTACATTCTCCACAGAAAATGCTGTGGAATTTGTAGTTTGGCAACGGCTGCGAAGAAAAGGAGCTGTTGCACGCTTGGGTCATGGCGCGTGTGATGGTGCCATACAAGGTGTGGTTTTTTTGGATTTTGCTGTCCCTGAAAGTTAGTTTCAGTCAATCACCACTTCTCCTTATGGTCCACCACAGTCATCCAAAGATTATTCGTTATTGCAATACGGAGCCTACACCTGTAGAGGGCAAACCGGTGGACGCCCCGGCAAAAAATAGCAAATTTACGAACTGCAACCTGGAGATTTCTAGCTCCAAGTTGTCAGCTTATGACCATTCAGCTGTTTGTCCACGATCCATAATTTGGATTCAATAGGCCCCCCTCCCTCCCCAAGATCGACAAGGCCGCCAATGTTATGCCCCTCCTGCACTGCAAACCACTCATAGTGGCTGCCGTTAGGGCAAGCAGTTTGCAAACTGTCTCTATACCTTGCCTTTCTCCTTCACTATCTCTGCTCAGTCCCTGTATTTTTCACTATCTCTCACGGTCTCTTTTCCTCCAATTGATCTTTTTTTCTCAATCTGACTCTCTCTCTCTCTCTCTCCCTCTCTTTGCTTTTCAGTTCTCTATTTTCTGTTCTTTGCCTTTGTGTTTTGATTAGTCCTTTCCCTTCCGTTATCTTTATTAATCATATACCTTTCACTTTCTCTGTGTCTTTCCATTTCCCTTCGCGGTTTGTACCTTGTTATTTGCCTCACTCTTTATCGTTCCTTCGTCATCTTTGTTTTCGCCTTGAATTTCTCTTGTGGCTTCCTTTGTCTTCCTTTACTTCTCACTTTCTCCGTCTCTTTTCTTTTCTCTTTTTCTATCGTTTCTACCTGTGTGGCGTCATTGTTCTTTTTCTCGTTATCTTCCCTGTTCTTTATTTTTCTCTTTGTCTTGATGTCTTTCTTTGTTGTTTTCCCCTATTTTTGTTTGCTTGGCTTTGTTTCCTTGGTGTTCTTTTTCATTTTCCTTGCTCTTTCCCTTTCATGGTTTCATGCTAATGTTTATGCTCCTTTCATGCTCGCATCTATCCATGCTTTGCTTTCCCTTTCTCTTCGTGTTTTTCTTTCATGTTTCACGGGATTTTTTCTAGGAAATCTGTGAAGCAAAAGCAGATAAAAGCAGTGATCTTTTGATTGGGCGCAGGTCAAAGAATCACGCAATGCTCCCGGGACCCTAGCCTTTTCTTTCAATATAGAAAATAATCCTGATTTTAACAAGGATTTCAGAAATGATTGCCGAAATTGACCGAGATCATTTTCCTCTAAATTTTCTTCCGAAATCTATGGGAACATCAATATATACTGGATATACAGATGAACAAGGACCCTGATCAAACATAAATAGATCTACTCCAGGCAACTGAAGAATCAAACAAGCGGATCCATTTTCATTGATATGGGATGTGACCCATGACTCGGTACGTTTGGTCCATGACTTGGTTGCCAACTGAAACAATAATTGTCAATTGAGATCAATTGACATAATGAGAGAAGTGCAAGTCAAAAACAAGAGATCCTGACTGAACATATCTGACATATCTTTATTTGTTGGGCTTTACACTTGGTAATACACTGAGGCAAATTGGCTTACTCATCCCAAAGCTCAATACTCTTAAAGACAGACATCAAAGCAACTTGCAACCCAATTCAGAGCAAAAGACAGTAACTTGAAAGCAAGATACTGCAAATTCACAGCTAGTTGAAAGCCAACGAAGGAAAATCAAGTTGAGAGCCAATTGAATTTGAAAGCATTTTGACGCCACATTTAGCAGCAACATAAGGGGCATGGCCTTATTTTTATTTTTGCCTTATTCAGGGTATCTTTTGAGAGCTTCTCATTTTGCTGCTTTGCGTGTTGTCTATTTGTGCTATTCAGTTTGGGAGCCTTGGGTGGTGCTCCAAAACATTTTTTTGTTTTTTCATGTATGTGTCTTTTCGACTTACTTTGTGTGCTTTTTCATGTTGCTCCCATTCTGCTGTCAGTTTCTTTCAGCATCACGTAAAATGTTGTTTTCTTGTGTCCTTTGCACTTGCGTTCAGTATTGTTTGATTTGCTTTCGTTTGGTTGTTTGGCTACTGACTTCAGCTGTGCTATGACTATGAAAACAAGCTACAGTTTCAGGAGATAAGGGCTCCCACGGCTTAGTCTTAAAGAATACCATGCGTCTCAAAAAATGCAAATACTGAAGTCAATTCAGTGGAGCCTCCAAATCAGCTTTTGCAACCTGGACCCCCCCAGTAGAATACCATTGTCTACCCATGTCTTTATCATTTTTGCTGGATCTGTTTGCAATACTGCTGGATCATGCTTGGAAATATGTTTCAGAGACACCGGTCCTTTTAAACATGGGTTCTCCCTCGTTAAGGCAATCTTTGATCCAGCAAGCCTACGCAATGATTGAAAGGTTTTGATTAAGTGATTCAATGATCGGAGATTACTTGGTGGCTAACTCTACTTTTTGGTTTCTAATTGTAAATTTGGTCGCCATCCTTCGCATTTTGGGAGTCAACGACAAGGGGAAGTGAGCAATTATCAATCTGAGTCAAGCAGCATCAACACGTAGTTATGTGTCCAAGCGTGTGAATGTCATAAATTATCATGAACGTCATATGTCGCAAGCATGTGTTGTTGAATCCCCTAAGATTGCCATCGATGTTAGCATTTCAAGCCACTGCTCAGGAACAGTGAGCCAAGGAAGACTGGTTTTAAGGAAGAGTCTGAGGACGGAGGGTTCGATGCACTTGTTGCCCCTTGCTGCCCTAAGAAGCTTGAGAAAAATGATAAAGAAGAACGAAGAAGAATGAAGAAGAACGAAGAAGAATGAAGAAGAACGAAGAAGAATGAAGAATGATGAAGAAGAAGGAAGAAGAATGAAGAAGAATGAAGAAGATATGCGTCCCAATAACTTTGTGTTAGGATAGGGGATGGAATGTGATGTATCATGATGTATCTATTATCTATATATTTGTTAAGGTGTGAGGGGAAACGATGGCATCTCTGCAGACTATCAGAGCGGTCATCTGAACCAGGGCGTTGATCAAGCCCCTGGCGACGGTGAAGGTCCGACCTTTGCAACCCTTCGCATTCTCAGTACTGCTCTGTTACTTCAGGCAACCCACTTGAAGCCCTATAGCAAAAGATGCAAGCTTGGCATGCGTGCTGTAAACAGTAAGTGGGTCAGAATATCAGACGATTCATTACTCCTTGAGTCAAGCTTTTTGTTGGATTGCTTCTGTCATGACCGCAGTTGACTAACCGAGCGCATGAAAAAGTCTTCACAACCTGTTTGAGTCCTGGAGGCACCGCCGCTGTCCGTCGCTTGGAGACGGCTTGCATTTGATGATTGTTTGGACTGACAAGTTGACGGTGGATTCAGTTGATTCAGCTGGCCCTGGGGTATCCAATGTCATCCCATCACGTGCTAACCATTCAGGTCTCAGCGCCTAGGAGAGTAGGTGAAAGATGGTGACAGCTTCCGATGGTGGCGTGTTGTAAACATTCGAAGGGCTTGCAGCAGGATGCACCTGGGAAAACATCAGGAAAAGGGACATAGAAGGCAAACATATACGGCAAATTGACTCGTAAAGTTGAACAAGTTAAAAAAGACACACAGTTCATACGACACTTGTAAAGTTGAAAAAACAGTCGATTCAAAACTTCTGATCGACTTGGGCCACATCTCTCCAGCTCAGGCGGGCGCCTTGACGGAGTTCGCGGACTGGACTGACAGATAGCATCTCTAGCGACCGGTTGGAGCCTCCGCATAGAAGAAGTGATTGCAGGCGACCCCCCAGCGGTTGTCCGCAGCTTGCATTGCCTGAGGTCAGATCCAGATGGATCCGCAGATCCAGCTGATTCTTTGTGAGGGGCGATGTGCAGACATTTCAAGGTCCAGAGAGGCGGTACCCTGATATGAAACATGTAGATTAAATTTCAGTCGTGTGCCAAGACGGCGCTCGTTTGTAGTGACTTTAAAGATCTCAAAAGAAAGTGCGCCTACATAGGAGATTTGTTTTCATTGGTACTGGCCTGCTGTTGCTGCAGTAAGTACAGCTGGCCAGTTGGTTGGGCACCCGAAACCGTCCTACGGTCATTTTAGGTGAGGCCGGACGAATCAGTGCACATTCGCGGAATATGCTTCGGTTCTGTTTGGTTGTATCCGATGACATCCCATGTTTGAAAGCATCCCGTGTTTGAAAATAGTCAATCAAGATCACTAAAGTAGATCCTGGACCTATTCCACCGGCACAAGTGATGACAAGTGCCTGGGGTACACATCTTCAGCCTCGCAGCTGTTTGAAGAGGCTCCCGGCTACAGATGTGTTGGTTTTCAAAGGTGTAAGCACCAAAGAACACATAGACGTCTCCATCTTAATAGGCATGCACTTACTGCATTTTTCATCATTTTGGCCTACCTACCTAGACGCATAGATACAGATGACATCATGATTGCAGCAGCATTAATTTTAATATTAATCACACATACTGGTACGTGATGGCACGCGCATACATACACATGCACGCATCGGCAGTAGAAACGGAGGAGACTAGGAGATTTTTTGCCTCGCAACCAGCCGTAGGATGGTGATTTCATGGCTCACGTCTGTCAGAGTGCCAAGGTTGAAGGCTCCCACCGTTCTTACCAAACATGACGCCTATTTTTTTAAACGTTGAAGAGCTACCTGTTCATTCAAATTTGATGCGCACAAAAGAATGACTTGGACATTTCCAACAGTTTGCACTGAGCCACAGTCAATTGAAGCTAAGTGTTGTACGCATGCCGTCTATTTCAAGCCATGGTACAGCCATGTAGCGGCCCCCACCTTGCCACCAGCAGAAGCTCGGTTGCATAAGACCGAAACCTCCCAGTGAAGCAAGGGTAGACCAAGGGCTTATTGACCTGAATGCTTCGCGTTCTGAACAAGATGCGACTTGAATGAGAAGTGTTCGGAAGAGTCGGTATTTTATGTCTTGCCAGGTGGCATACCTGTTGACCTTTGTGGACGGTTCCCAATTGCACCGGTGCTGTTTCTGCCATTGGCCATTCTCCTCATTGCCGAGGTCAGTCACCGATTCCCGGGCTCCGTTTGGGACAACTTCCACAGCAGGCTGGGCTGGCGGAGCTTGTTGATCTTCTTGCGTTGGCCGGGGCAGAGGCATAGCATTTTTTTGGGGGAATGGGGAGTTCATGATACATCCCTGGCACGGTGCCGCAAATCATCCAAGATCCCCTGTGATACTGGGGTCAGCATGAATGATTGGTTGAACCTTTTGATTCTGTGTAATTGCCCAAGTGATGGCCAGCCATGGTCAGCCTCAAGTCTGCGTGCAATCTGTTCGAATCCAAACTAGGTTTTGCTGGAAGTGCGGTTGCTAGAGCTTCAAGGTGTTGAAACAGGGGAAGGGCCCAAGCCAATTGGAAGGGGGTCAGGGGGGTTGAAAATGTCTGAATATGTCCGTTGGTATCCAATTGCTATTGGCTTTCCCAAGGCTTGGGAATCGTAAACAGTGTTTCCATTGTTGAGTCGGTCACTTGCCCTTAGTTTATTGATGTTTATTGATGTTTATAAGGTCGGGCAGTTACTGGCAATTGCATGTATATAGTTACTACATGTTACTACTGATTGATCATAACAAACTCAGTTCTGTTCAAACGGACCGATGTATACATGGATAGCTTCGCAGAGATCATTGGACAGATAGATAGATAGATAGATTGATTGATTGATAGATAGATAAATAGAAAGATAGATAAATAGATAGATTGCTTCCTAGCAGATATGCATATCATAGGGATCATCATAGGAATCATCATAGGAATCATCATAGGATCATGGGGGGTCTTAGGCCGCCTCTTAGGCCCTCGTTGGATGTCTCCTTGGATGTCCGTGGCCGCCGTCAGGTGGTCCTTGCAGCCCTGCATGAACTGCGCTGGAGCCGAAGTGCCACCACCTTGGAGCTGGGCGTAGGAGCGACTGCCGTCCCGGTGGACACGTTGGGAGGCCCCCATAGGACCCCCCGCAACTTCAGCATCCACAAGGGGGGGACATCCACAAGGGAACAAGATGAAGATCCACAAGAGGAGAACTACTGAATGCTACTGAATGCTACTGATAGATTTTGAGGGATGCTACTGATAGAGGGATCATTTTCCATTGTCCATCATTAATCACGAATGGTCCAACTAGATCTATAATCAGTATAAGGGACAATATTTTTGAAGGGACCGGGTGTGTGCCGTCAAACAGAGCTGCAGCCGATCAGACCACTGAGGATTGTTCCACGGCCAGTAATCTTCATCAACCAATCGCACAATTCTAACAGATTCTAAGCACATCCAACAGCAGCATGACCACAACATATCAACTGTGTTTTTTTCCCGCAACTTTTTGCCGGCCAATCACTGCAATACTCACAATTCATGGCAATCACGGTTTGCGTTTTGTTCTCGTAAATGCAGGGCAACTGACAACTGCGACCGCATAGTGGTCCACCAGTGGCTGCTGAGCTAGACCACTATGGGGCTCAATCCTCTCTCAATCCATTCGCTTTATAATCTTTATTCAGTTCCCCCTGCAGACTTTCCAGACTTGTCAGGGTCCGGTCTGATGCTAATAAATAAAGACATACAGGGGGACGGACGGACAGACAGACAGACAGACAGACAGACAGACAGACAGACCTGGACAGATTCATGCGCCACCGTGCTTGGAGAGAGAGAAAGAGGGAGAGACGGAGAGATTGCTAGGCTACTTACCATACTGTTTTGGAAATTTGTAAAGCTGCCAATCCCTTTTGTATTTTGTCCTTTGTTTTGTATTATTATTACTATTATGTTGTTGTTTTCACTGTTGTTCAACATTATGACATTATTGTCACATTTTGTTCGGTCTTGTCTTATCATACTGTACCTGTATCTATTTGTTGATCTGTTTGCCAAGCCTCTTCTTACCTCATCATTTCTGATCCATTCTTACATAATTCCATGATATTCCATGGCTCCATCTATCAATGAATCAAGCCTTTTGGCTATCTAACGTAATTAGCCTCAGTTCATCTTCTTATGCTCCTATCCTATCCTTTCCATTCCTTTCCATCTACCTACCTATCTATCGGATCCAACTTGATCACGATCCTATCCCACGTCCACATCTTTTGAAGCATCAACCGTTTAGGATTTGCAGCCCTGCGGGCCCTGCAGAAACTGCGCTCCAAAGAGTCTCCAAGACGTGCCCGGAAGGCCACCGAAAAGGATAGCTGAGGACACCGTGTGGGGAGATGTGAGGGAGAGGAAGACATGGCTACGGCCCGGCTACGGCTGTTCTGGTGGCTTCATGCTTTATATTGCTTTATTGCCACCAAAAATGTGAGAACATCCTTAGACGTATGCTGAAATTGTTGAATGATGCCTTTGAGCTTCACAAATCTTGTTATGTTGTGTTTCGGTATTTCAAGTCCAAGTCTTCTTCTTCTATCCATTTGTATCAACCCTTCTTTTGGTACGATGGGCTACGCACCAACCACAGTGCTCTTGTTGCTCGATTTCTGCAGCTCATCAAATTGTCAAATGTCAGGTTTGGGCAGCCTGGTCTCGCCAGCGTTTTGACGTTCGGCCTTTGTCAGAGTGTCTTGGCTGCCCGCGTTCAGGCTTGGGTGGAAAAATGCCGATGACCTAGATTTTTTCCACTGCAAGGAGAGGCATTGCTTCAGAAAAGACTGGGGGAGTTGGAAGTTGGGAAGCTGATGAATACTTTGCTTGGAATAAACTATGTTTTCTCAATGTTTTCTTTCAGGTTCCTTTGATATCCACTTGCATATCGTGGGTCCACATGATCCATAGGATGTCGTACGATGTGCTCAAAGCTTCACCGCTTCGCCACTGGCACCTCTCCAAGCGGCCCAGGTTTCCAGCTTGCCATCGGGCCATTGAGATGGCCACCGAGCACTTTGCAGTGTCGCTGGCAGAAGTTAGAAGTTGGCACCAGGAAGTGGATGGTTTTTGGGAGTTTTATTTTGGTAGTAGTTATCTAAAATACCGTATGTTTTGCATGTTATTTTTTGGGTAGTTCTTTAAGATGAGTAACTGCAAAAGAACTAACTACATTTGGATTGTTAGTAGTGAAGAATTTTATCATCAACCAGCCATCATCAAGTTACCCGGCCATCATCAACCAGCTATTATTGTTGGTCCCCAGCAATGAGCCACATGGTTCTTTCTGATTGCACAAGGATCGGTTGAAATGGTCCACCATGGTGCACCCTGCGCCTGTAGCTTTCCGGCTCTTGCAATTCGTAGCGCAGAACACCCTGAGGCCACAGCAGGTGGGCCAGCTCAATGTGATCCTGCGCAGCTATGACAGAGGCGAGGGCATGTTTATTCGTGGCTGCCGAAGATGATCAGAGTCCAGATCCCCACTGAGAAGTGCACACAAGACAAGTTGAGCCAAGTTGCCCCATGATTTCAGTTCGCTGCCTTGAGCCCGATCACAATTCTGATTTCAATACCTTGGAACTGTAATCGCGACTGATTTTTAAGTATATAATGTATATATGAATAGCACACTGAAGATGTTAGATGCTGTTGCCTATGAGAGGTGACTGGCTTGGTCGGCACGTTGATGATGCTACTTGGCCAGAAGGATTCCACCACGCATACCGATGCTTGAGTGCAACCCCCCAAGAGATGATGAGCGCTTGTGACGTGGCTGTGGCTTTGTTGGTTCTGCCTTGCACCTAGTGAATCCTTATGAGAGATCCATATCACCCATAGACTTCCCCTTTTTAAATACATGAGCCATAGATGTTCAATCACAACAATTTTACGTGCAAGCTTCGTTCTGATTTAGCAGTGTGGATCTACCGTCACATGATGCCAGTTTTGATTGGCATTTTTCGAAGGCACTTGTTGGTGAAGGGGATTCAGACACAGGATGACAGAGGTATACATATGGAGATAGAGAATCCGTGTCCACACCACTGTTTGTGGAGGGCAGGAACATCGAACACAGTATACTCGGATAATTGAATACGATTTGTAGCCTGTGCAATGAAAGAGGATCGTTTCATCTTTTTTAAGCTGGGCTTTTGATTCTCTATCCTCAGTTGAAATTTCTGCGATTCTCTGAGGCAGGTCTGCCTCAAATGAGAAACCCCCTCTCCAGATCTTCATCCCAGCTGGATAGGTTCGGATGTTTGCGGAGCCTGTGCTGGCCACCATCCTGAAGCCAGGAGGGCCAAGGCGAGGGACGTGGGGCTGTTGCCAGGGTCGCACTCGCCTCCCCCGTTGCCCAGGGATGGTCTCCACTTTTCCTTGCCCAAAACGGCAGAGGGCTTGGCGGCCGCTCGGGCCGACGCGAAGGCGAAGGGCTTGGAGATGCGATGCGAAACGCCGGTGGTGGCAATGATGGGCCACGACGGTCATGTAACATGTATTTGGTAGGTGGTAATTACATGTGAGCTACAGCCAATATGACCTTGAGTCCTTGAGCCACATGTAATTACTAGTTTTGGTGCTGCCGATGGCAGTGTCCATGATGATGGCAATGCTGCTGATGCTCCCGCTGCTGACGAACACTAACGATGAGGAAAATAGTTAGAGGGCAACAATGAAGCTAAACTACGAGCTAAAAAGCATCAGAAGACCATGATTATATTGATATGAATAGCTGATGAGGAAGATTTGATGATTAAATATGATTAATGCATATAATTAATGCATATTAATGCAATGATCAGTACAGGTATGACAACTTGATGGTTGGGATGACAACGGAGATGACGATGCGGGAGTGGCAGGCTGCGGGGTTTCACGAGCTGCGAGGCGTGGCTCCAGGGTTCCAGTGACGGGTTTTGGCATGTTCGAGAAGGGCAACGTGACCGACTTCACCACATGGTGGTTTCTCAAAATAGGGGACCCCCAAAACTGGTTGGTTTATTACTATAAATGACTAGTAATGGATGATTTAGGGTACCCCTATTTTGAGAAACACCCACATGTGAGATGAATTCCTGCGATCCTACAGGATCATCATGATCTTGGTTTGGGTGCCTCTCAGCATAGCGGTGTCATTGCGCCCGGCCTTCGATTCATCGCAGTTTTTTCAGACTCAAAATTTTGGACAGTACGGCCTTGCCGCCCAAGATGCAGCTCGTCAAAATCTGGTGCCACTCTGTCGCGGTGCCAAATGTTGGTGCTTGGACGGTTGGATGGGAGATGATGGGAGCGTGGTTCCCTGCTATTTGTCATTCCTCACCAGTTTGCTAGGCAAGCCCTTAGGGCCAGTGCGTCCAGTCCCTTGCTACTGGTGCATGACTACCAGTAGCAGGCATGTGGAGTGGGCACATGCATGTTCTCCGGTTGGTATACGTTGGTTATTGCTGGTTAAATGTGGTAAACTATATTATGGAGGCCCTGCAAATGCTAGAACCAAACCAATAGGAAGAGAGAGAGAGAGAGAAACCCATAGGAAGCATGTATCCCTCCCAGCAGTCTAGAGCCAAGTGTGCAGCATGTTCATTAAAGGTAACAAGTTCAGTTCGGGGCCTACATTCGAACATCTTGCACCCGTTGCACAAAAATGGTTGCTGGTTGAAAGTGGCCACTTGACAGTGGCTAGTTCACAGTGGCCAGTTGATAGTGGCTAGTTCACAGTGGTTGTCAACTACTCAGTTTCAGTGCAGGGTTTGGTGTCGTGAGCTGGGCTTCCAGGATGGCATTGCGAGCCGCTGCAGCGCGTACGGCGCAAACCAGCAGGATCTACTCCCTTAGCGCTTCGGCTTGGTGCGGCAGTGATGGTCAACATTCATTAGCCAACATTCGTTGGTCGCATTCAACCGCTCCAACTGGTCAACCTGAAGTCAACCAAGCAAGAATGATTTGATCTTTTTGAAGCATGGGAATCATCCAACTGCTAGGGATATGGACTGTTAGTTAGCTCGTATACTGTTTCCTTAACTAAATTATCGTTATAGTTTCGAAATCCAAAGCAGCTTTGTCAAATTTTGATCATGGTGCTGATCACAATTTTTGATGGGATCCCTGACCTGGGGATATATCGGGATCATATTAGGCAACTGGATCATGACTCACAATGGTTGACCGATCCGTGCAAGGTCATTAAAATGAATCATATGAATCTGAATTATGTAGAACTATGGGCGGTTTTTTTTGGCTACCCACAATCCTTTGCGCGCTTGCGGTTAGTCTGAGGGCTCGTGTGTGGTCGTGTGACCAACTCCTCAAATCAAGCACATGCATGGAAGGCAATGAGCTTGACGCAGCCACTAAAAGGCTATTGGGCTATTGGACGCATTTTGGCCAGAAGGAATAATTTACCGCCACAATCACAAAAAGCGAAATCGTGCAGCATCGTCCAAAAATCCTCTAAAAAGCTGCATTTGTAAGGCATTGCATGACAGGACCGCCTGAAAAGTGGGTTTGGATGTAGAACAATATTTCGCTGATGCACGCGCCATGAGTGAATCAACAAGCAAGAAAAAACAGGGGATTATGTGGTGGAATGGATGCCTGTGTTTTTTAATCGCCACATTTAAAAGGATTTTCACAATTCAAGCGGCTTTGGGAAGAGATACAGAGCAATCAAGTCCGGCCGTACAAGCATCAATGACATACTTCTGAATTATCTTCGATGGTTCAAGTTCATCCGGTTGAGCTCCGAATATCATTTCCTTACTGGCAGATGGTGTTGGCTCGGGACAGATTCAAGAGAATGTATCAGTCAAATATCACGGCACGAATGGACTTTGCCAGCTGCCATGGGTAGTTGAGGAGTTTGGGAGGTGAAGATCTAAGACAAAGCTATTTTTACTGTAGTTCATCTGGAGGATTTTCATGAGGGTTCATATTAGCCCATAACATCATGGACCCCATGCCCACGTGGGCATGAGGGTTTTGATCCATACGCACACTTTGATTCATATCAACAACCAGCAAAACAAACAGTAGAACTTGATCAACCTTTCCAGTGAATCTGAGCCGTTCCTGACCATGATCAAGCATGGTTCGGCGAAACAGCCAAGGATGTTTTAGCGCTTCTGCCGCACGAAACCAGGTCAGTGCCACTCGGCCTTAACAACAAATACATGCATCGCATAAGTAACTTAGATAAATGCATGTACCGCATCAGAGATGTATGGTTGTTTATGGTTGTTGTATGTCTTGTTTATGATTTCTCGTGGGATGAGCGCTCCTAGCCGCACCTAAAAAAAGGATGAAGAAAGCCCCTACACTGCGCAGGAGGAGGCGTGACAATTTTACATGAGCACAGAACGCAGTCATTTTGTGCTGAATAATGGTTTAGTAATGTGTAGTATCAAATTTCGAACATCTTTGCCGATGGCTTGTTATGTACATGGCTAGGTGCTGCCAACTTTGGAGGAGTATCATGAATCAACGCCTATGCCTCTCACCCGCGAAATCAGTTCAAGTGTCCTGCACGGCAAATATCTATGCACCAACATGTTCTTGTGATGCCCAAGATGTTTTGTTCATCTACTGTAGTGGTTGAACCTTGCATAGTGATGCATTTGCTAAGCAAATCTGTGACCGGGCCCTGGCTTGCAGATGACTTGCAAGGGACTGGTACTTCAAACATGCGACCCTTGCAAAATGTTCGGGAAACACTCAGGGCAATCTGGCATTTCAGAAGCCTGTGTAGTATAGATGTCCGTGCATACTGCTGCATGAATGTCTTTGATTGTTGTCTCCACCGCAATTTTCAGCATGTTATTAGCATGTTTGCGGACATCGCGTTTTACCGCGTTTGTTTACATCTTGGCGCAAGCATCATTTTCTAGTCCTGTATGTTCTGAATGAAGTTTCGACAGGAGTCTTGTCGACATGGATCCCATGACTAAAGCTTTTCAACCGGCTGGCTTGTCATAACTGCAAGACACTGGAAGTGTCTGCAGATGATTGCAGATTCATTGGGATTAGCAGTTAGCATGGCATTAGTATGGCTTAGTTCGGGCAGATGGAAGCCTGGCGCTGTTGCCTTCAGGCGTGGCGAAAGCCCCTGGCAGCTGGTGCAGCTGGGTTGGCCTTCTACAGCGGCCCCTGCCTGGCAGATGGTGCGAACAAGGCTGGTCATGGCGGGGATCAGCGGGTAAGTGGTCAGTAGCCATGGTTAGGAACTGCCCACAACTGCCCTGGCGCCGGTAGTGACTGCCCAAAGTGGATCCAAGTGGGTTATACCATTGATTAAATAGTTTGGCTTGCAGATGCTTGCAGGTTAGGTCGGTCTGAAGCCAGCAATTTGAGAAGCCAGTTGGGATGGTCACGGCTCTGCTCCCACAATCAATTCAATGTCCAGGATGGCGTGCCTGCCTTCACCATGGATGCACCAAAGTATGACCAGCCCCTTGGAAAGGCATATGCTGATTGCTGATTGTTGTACCCTCAAGCACCTCACCCGGAAGCTAAAATCACCATTTTTATAGGAGTAAAACATGGTAAAACATGGTATAACCATTATGAATAGTAATACATATAAATAGTGGATTTTCTACTTCCAGGTTAGTTTGCGGGAGTGCAAGCAAGTTTTGTGCAGGATTGCCGCGTGGCAGCATAGTTCCAGCTGGGCTGTGTCACAAAATTGTGCATCTCTCAGGTCAAGCTTCTATGGCAGACTGCAACTTGACGGCAGGTGCATGGCATATCACTCTCCTATCCTCTCAGCCGCCAAGGATGGGCATGTACGACTACATAGATCCCCGCACCTTGCTCTTGACCAGCGAGGAATTGAAGAAGTCACAGGAATTTTGGCTGCAGTCTGCGAAAATGGCACTTTTTTTGCTTTGGATGCAATTTGTTCAAATCTAGAGAGGTGATTCTGACGAGCAAAATGTTGTTCGAAACATGTTCGAGACTTTGCACATAGATAAGACTGGCTGATTGGATAGCTCCACCACAGACAGTTGCCTTCTGAATCTTGTCACTGTTGGCAGAAGTCTACACTTGACAGCTGCATTGGACCCAAGCGTGGAAACCAGGGCATCCAATTTAGTGCCCAGCCCAACGTTGACATTCAACATGTATCAAAATGCCAGCCATCACCAGCCTTTCGCCGCTGCGCACTTTTTCTTCAGCTCGGTTTGGTCAAGGCAGCGCTTGAGCAATACAAAAAGTCTGGTAAGAAGCCAGAAGGCAAGGCATGGCACTGCACAAGCACCTCAGTGTGAGCCCCTCCAGTTGCACTGTAGGTTGCCATGGGTTGCCATGTTTGACCAAAAACCAAGTGGGCATTGTGGGCACTTCTCAGCCAGTGGGATGCTGATATCGTGGAAATTGTTCAGCCAGCTGAGCCCCTTTCGGAAAGTATGCAAGTGAATAAATGACCACCAGCTCACCAGTAATCAACCTTTTGCTGTTGGACATGTTATGTGGTAATGGATGGTGATGGATGACGGACCCGATGGTCGTATGCCGTTTCGCCGACTCACTTCTTTGTTGAAGGTAGATTGAACCCTTCCTGAAGCTCACCATCTCATGCTCCAGGCATGTCAGATGCGGATATGTGGCAGCATCGAAAAAACGTGGAAGCTGCTTGGCATCCTGTGCAACTGCTGCCCCGCTGGCTATTGATGCATTTGCTGCTTGATGGTGGCAGGTGGTGGTGCTGTGGATACTTTTGTTTGTACAATGGCTGTTATTGAAACTGGATGTTTGTGTTTTGGGTCTTATTTGTTTATTGCTGTTTCGTTGTTGTTGTTGTTGTTGTTGTTGTTGTTGTTGTTGTTGTTGTTGTTGTTGCAGATGCTATCAACGAAACCGGTTATCAAACCCATATTGAGGGCTTGAGTTTGCAGGTTTCTTCTTTTGAGCAAGTATTGCATTGGTGACTTTTTTTTTGTGCAATGCCGATGCCTTTTGCGCAATGTTTTCTTGCTTCAAGATTTGCGTTTTCCCAATTGGATTCACTGACTTGGTTTATCAGTTTATCGTTGCGCCCGTGCCCAACAAGCAACCTGAGCCAAAGCTATTGCTTTTCGCACTCAGCAAAAACAACGAGATTTTATACAAAAATGCCACTCGCAGCAATGTCTTCTGGATACACCGGCCAAAACGATGCAAAAACCGCTGAGCAGAGATTTGAATCACAACCCAATATGGCGAGGAATCAGCTCCAAGAAAAAATGCTTGGAGCATCAGCAGATGATGCAAAATATACAGCATCTGAGGCTGTAGAGAGGTTTTGGTAGCACATTTGTAGCACTTGACCCCCCAGAGAATCGCAGAGACGAAGCTGTCCGGCGAGGTCAGCATTCATCCTGTGACTGGAGACGAGCTGTTGAAGGTTGGTCGCATGCGACTCGGTGGCGCAAGCCAGGGCTCTGAAGAGGTTGAAATGGAAGTGAAATCTCATCCCAAATCAGCCCAGATCATCCCAACATATCACTGGGCACCCCAGGGCTACCATGGAATACCATGACCCAGATCTCAGGAGGCCATGCCACAGCCCAGGTCGGCTTTCGTGCCAATGAATGTGCCCTTGTGTGCCTTCATGCTGATGGCCAATGGCACTCCTCAAGTCCTGGCTGCTCAATGGTGGGCAGCTCAGGCCATGAAATGAACCAAGAGACTTCACCACCAAGGCGTCATTTCACCACCAATGCAGCAATGATTCAAAGATCTTCAGTGTTTTATAGCGAGTCTTTTGGGAGATAGGGAGGTCCACGTGCTTTAGACATCTCTATTCTTTAGACAAATTATGTCATCGATTGGCTCGTGGTGATGTGGCTACGAGATGCTAGGAGATAACACCGTTTCATGCTCTTAATGCTCTTGAGACTTTGCAATCTGAAACATCTGTAAAACGGCACCAGGCTGAATCAGACCTACAACATGGTGAACAATTATGTGAACCGTTCCGGTGCCACAGTCACTTGGCGAGAGTTGGAGAAGTCTTTCCTGCCAGGGACCTTTTCACAAGAGAGGCATCAAATACACACACACAAACACGCACGCAAACACAGGCATCTTACATTCGATGCATATAGCAGGACATAGCACTGGTGCCTGAAACTGTAACCTGGTGATTTATGTTTTGCTTCTTGCAGGCAAGGACGTCCTGTTGTACAATTTGCCGCCTCAATACTATGCAATATTGAAAGAACATGTGCGAAATGGCCGCGAAGCTGAGGTGGAATGGGCTGCCTTGTTGCAATCCTATGCTCTAGCTGTCACGGCCTCCTGCTCAATTGCAGTGGGAGCAGGCGCCGGCGCCTGATTTGCGTTGGATGCAGTGATCAAGTCTGCCCAATTATGCTTCAGCAATTCTTCTGACGTTTCTACAAGTTTCTACACTTCCACTTCCAACAAGTGTTGATGCCTTGGCCAATGCTTTGGGCAGGTCGTTTGATGAAGGCAGTGCCATCTTTGCAAGTGATGGGACCTTTTGTGACTTGGCCGGAGACTGGCCGTCTGACGGTCAATTTGACTGAGATGCACGTCTAGGCATCGAGCAAATCTTATCAGTTCATAGGGATGATAGCTTCAAAATGTTTCAAATCAAGCAATCAAAAAGAGGCCAAAGCGAGCTATGACTATGATAGACTACAATCATCATGCCATTTGGATGCCATTGTATCAGTGCAACTACTCTGCGCAAACTCTCGCTACGTCAAATCTCCACGTCTGAAATTGCTGTTGATCAAGGGAACACCGCCCAAATTATAGGTTGATGTGTATTGTCATTGGCAAGAATACTCGGTGCACTTGATTGACCGGTGACAAGAATCTTCGTGAAGTGAGTGGTTTTAGTTGATATATAGCAACTGTTGGATGCCATTTTTTCATTTTCATTTCAGGCAAATAAGGGTCCTTTCCCTTGCTGCTAAATGCGGTTAATTATGCCAAAAGTCTGTTGGATGCCCCGGCAAAAAATAATGGTGGGCTAGCACCGCGAGACGAAAATACCTTGATCGTGAGAGCTTTGCGAAAGCTCCGCCAAAGAGCGTCCACGAAAGCTCAAAAACTTTCCAAAGGCCCTGCTCAAAAGGAGCAGTTTGATATGGGATTCGTCAAGCAGTTAACCAACCAACAATGATGGCTAACGGTTAATACTAGGCTAGTAACCAACAAACTATAGGGAAAGCAATGGTTAGTGATAGGAGCAGCTTTATAGTTTGATCAGTTTGCCGCTGCTCATTGTTTCCCATTGCCGGCGTCCATGCACATAACCAGAAAGTCGTGCGCGACGCGAAAGCTCCACAGCCAAACCACGTGGCACCGCTAAAACAGTGGGTGCAGAAGCAACTGCGAAAGCAGTATGGATGATATAGGATTTTCGACAAGGTTTTCAACATGGCTCAGCGAGACTACGCGAATTCATATTGTACTCTGTTGAACTCATTATTTAACATTAAGCATTGTTTGCTTGTAATCATTTTCCTCGTGATTCTGAATGAGTACTTCCGGTTGGGAACAGCTGGATTGGCCACGTGGGCGTTGCAACCGCAACTGAGGTGCCATACTTGGCTGTGATCTCTGCAGGAACTGCCAATGCGTGGAAACTCAGAGGTTGTGCCGAAATCTTGGCCTTGATGAGTTCTCATTGTGTCATGGTGGGACTCCGCAACGCAACCAGTGCAGCTGCTACTCGTAATTACCAGTAGCTGCTACCACTGCTGCTACTTGGCTACCATTGATGCCTCAGGTTTCCTTCACCCGCATGGAAGAATGGTACGGAAAGGGTGCGACCTGGCTGAGAAAAATCAACTCATGGAGCGGAATCGGAAGTGCAAGGCAGTAGAGAGAACAAGGTCCAAGCGCCTGTATTCTTGATTTTTTGTTCATCCAGGCTGCGCATGACAGTTGCTCAGAACATGGTTTGGAAATTGGATGGGACCTGTGCGCGCAGGAAGTTCACACGAGAACATCACTCGCCCCTGAATGTTCTAAGATTTCCAAGGGATGATGGTTTTCATTCATGGTCCAAATTTAAACTGTTCCATCTGTCCCAAGCTCAATCCCACGCAGAAAGTGACGATAGACATCTTGAATTTTGGATGTTCTGAGTCGAGGGTCAAAATGAGCGTGGAAAACATGATGTTCTAAATAGCTGCTAAAAAGATTTCAACAGCAACAAATATAACACATGTATTGATGCCATGAGTCAGAAATGGCCATAGCCTCGATGAGAGAATGAAGCATTTCATCGTCATTGTTGTATAGTCTAGAGTCACAGTCATACATGAATGACTCACACTGCATTCGCATTGCCTGAACTTGCATTATGGCACAATATACTACATTATACACATATACGCATGCATGCAGATTCATCCATACCTGCCTCCAGAAGATTCCATGAGTACGACACGAGCCGAGCTCAGGTAACTTGAGTGCATGCATGATCATGTGTGTAGGCATGCGCATGTTTGCAGATATGATGTTCGCCTCGCAGAGGACTGTGAAAGCGGGCTGAAGCGATATACAGCAAGTATATAGATTGAAATGGACATAGATCCGGATAGCAAGCCCCATCCAGAGATTCTTTGGATGCCTGTATGACTTTGCAACCTGAAGAAGACAGGGGATTGTTTGGCTCGGGAATTCAGTGTGTCATTGGGAATTCAGTGCTGTTCCTTGCGATGCTATTCCTTGCAAAAAAGGTAGCCATTGCCGACGAAGATGGTCGAGAATTGGGCATGTCCAAGGCTGCAGGACAAATGGGTGCCTTGGTGCTCCATGCGTGCGCCAACTTCGGGTGTTGGGCCCTAGGGACTGGAGGTGAAACATGACCAAGTTGGGGGCTGCTGATGTTTGTCAGATGGCCACGTGTGAAGAGTGACGCCATGCCTTGCAAATGTTCATTGACATTCCAAAGCCAGATAACAAGTTTCCTTTTTCGCATGTTTCTGTCTTTTGAGAACATTGAGTTTTCAAGGGTTGGCACTGTACAAGGCTTCAACAAGGCCACCACGGGAGCGTTTGCACAAAAACCCCTTGTAGATTCGTGTGGCAAACCCAAGGTGTCCTTCAAACAGTTCTCTCGCGATCATGCTTTCTGTATTTTGGCCGGCACTGAACAGTTTGTGAGCACAGTATGCTTTGAAGAGTCACGGCTTCTCAACTGCCAAGCCACTTTTAGAGACAGCAGATGGAGGCACAGTCAGTCGTAGATCTTGTGAGCGCCTCGTGCCCTACATGTGGAGTAAGGCCCATTGCTCCGATGGTGATGCCCATCGTTGGCATGAAGATGATTGGTAGCGTAGCACCAGCTCTCACTGCAGGGGCTGCTGGTGTGGTCGTTGAGATTCTGCTACTTCCCTGCAGCCTAATTTCTGCGTTTGTTGGCCACGGACCAGAAGAGGAAGAGTCGCATTTCAGGTTTATGGTTGGGATGTGCCATTTCGTTTCCATGTGAAGGAGTCCAAGGATTGCAGACTTCGGGTGTGTGCGTGAGTTAGGGCAATTTTGAGTGTGTCAAGGCTTATCACTGGATGCATTTCTGGAATGTTGCCAGTGGCACTTGCCCTGTTACCGTCTCTTGGCAGAGCATTTTGGAAAGAGATGTGAAGAGCAAAGAGCAGCAATAGGGCCGAATAGTCCCAGAGTTAAAAAATGACTCAGTACCTTTGACAGATGACTAATGATGAGTATATAGTGAAGATCTATGGGTGTCATGCTGCGCGAGCAGCAAGCATTTGCAACATGAGCATCCCATCGGAGGGCTGACAACCTACTAACATACAAGAGAGAGAGAGAGAGAGAGAGAGAGAAAGAGAGACAGAGGCAAAGAAACACCAGAAAGACAGAAAGACAGAAGCTGGCTGGAGAAGGATGAGAGGGGAGAAAGGAATAATTAGAAAGGATGTTTAGAATGGTCCTTGTGTTTGCTATAGAAATGCCTTGCTTGAAGGCAGAAGATGGAGATTCCCGTCAGCAAGCTTGAGCCTGAGTACCAAAATCTGAAGGCTGGGGCTCAGAGATCCTTGTGGGGCGGCATGGCTCACCCGATTTGTCGTGGCCTGCCGCCAGGATTCAAAGGGGCAGGCCATCACCAAGGCGGGAGTTTCGAAGAATGAAATCAGCAGCTTGATCGTTGTTGATGTTGTTGGGGTTACCAGATCTTACCCATGTGATGGATCATTCGATTGATCTTACTGTAGGATGCATGTTGGAGAAATAGGTATGTGTTTATTGCTTGCATCGAGCGCATGTACGGTAGATGTTGGACGATGTTCGTCTCTTGCTGAGCAGCAGCTTGTTGCATGGAAGGTCTTTGCCAACAAGGGTCTTTGAGCTGACTGCAACTTGCTCGGGACGAGTCTATCTTCGACATTCGTTGGGGATTAGGGGATGAAGTAGCGGGGACCAAAATACACAAGCAGTATGCTGTGTCATGTAGTATCTAGGCGTGCTATGGCAATGGGGTGTACGTATGAGTATGCCCTAGTATGTCCTATATAGTCCCATGTTATATCTATCTATTTGTCTGTCTGTCTGTCTGTCTGTCTGTCTGTCTATCTATCTATCTATCTATCTATCTATCTATCTATCTATCTATACTGTGCGGTGCCTGATGTGGGGTATACTTTATGGGCATACATATGCTTGACCATGCTATGCGCATTTGCAGATGCATTTGCAGACGCATTTGCCAAGATAGTATACAGGTACGCGCTAGGTAGCCGGCAGGCGGTGAATGCTTAGAGTATACTGGCAAGAAAACCTGCCGAGACATCGATGATGGACAGCTAGGCTGCATGTGATGTGGATATGTACCTTCGACATTATGTCGATTATGTTTGCGGTGAAGTGCATGTCTACTGGGGAGCTGGTGTATGGACATATGCACTATGCAAGTACGGTGTTGTCAAGATGGTAAAGGGCGTCAGGTGCGGGCTTACATGCATAGCTCGTTTGATTTGAGCTGCAGACGCGCACATGCGCACTTTCTGAAACACACAAATACACAGACACAACAAAAATAATTACAGATCCATTGTCATATTAGATAAGACGGCGATATAAGTGGATGGAAAACCATCTTCACTTAACATTCAATGTCACGGAGCACTTATTTACAAAATGATGTCAGCCTAATTGCACCTTGGCCATCAAGGAGAGATGGAGAAGTGTGCCCTGCTGAGCTGGGTAACCATCAGCCTCAGTGAGATCAGCCATGAGGCCGTGTCTCAAACAGTTTTTTTTTTGGGGGGGTCAATTCCCCACCAATTCAACCCAGTTGTTTCTGCCCAGCTAGCCCCAAGTTTGCAAAATGGCCCTGCTGTTCTAAGCCAAACTCAATGTTGATCCCCTTGCAGTGAGCAATTGAATTTGCATTTTTTCTAGCATTTCTAGCCTATCATTGATAATTATCAAATTCTATTGATGAGTATTGCACTTATTGGCAAACTTGTGTAAGACATGCCCTGGCCTTTTCGCACTTTCTGGTGAACTCGTCGACATTCTAGGTGTCCAAATTGTGGACGCCTGGTAGTGCAAGGATTCCGTGCCTTCCTTGGTGTCGTGGGTGCTGGTTGGCTGAGGGTGCTGAGCAGTTCCCAAATTTGTGCAAGTTGTGGCAAGAAATGCGAACGGCTAAGGTGAAGTCTCTTCATTTGACAAGTAAGTTCATCCTCTGCCCCAGTATCGTCTTGTGATATCTTATCTCCTGGTCGGACGTATGAGCCGTTCTAGCAATTTCTCCGCGTTGTATCTTGGTATTGTACACTTGAACATACCTCAGTATATCTCAGCTATGTAGCAACTGATTTAAAAAGTTTTCAGCTGCAGGTAACAGATGGAACGTGACAACACCCTAGAAGGAACAGAATCCTGCTCAAATCACTGGAGATGTCCTCCGTCGCTGATAAGCACGGCCGTTGGCGCAAAGTGTGAGAACCATAGAAATCTTAGAAATCATTTGATGTATGTCATTTGTTAAAGTTGATGGATAGCCAACTTCTGAGCATACAAATTATATCATTGCTATAGGATGATGTTTGCATGCAGCTGAAAGCAGATCAGCTGGTTGAAAGTACCATTCTGCACAGCCCACACTTCATTCCACTTTTTCTCTTGTCATTGTTGATATGCGTTCTTTGTTTTTTAAACTTTTACTTCTTGAACAACAAAAATTGTTCATCGCCCGGCAATTTTTTTCCATGGCGACAGTCAGGAGGCCAGTGATTCAATCCCATTTGAGTCTGAGCAAAGACACGCCCATCGTGGCCTTAGCGATGAAAAGTGCCTTGCAGCTTACGGATCAACAACTTGATCGGGTCCCTAGTAGTGAGGGGTGCCCTAGATCGGATTTGGCTCGCTGCTGTAACCTGAAAGCTTGCTGGGGCGAGATGGGTTTTCTAGAGGTACTGGCTTGATCACTTTTGGAACTTCGGCACATTGCCGGGCACATACTCAGAATTGCAAATAGTTGTAATAGTTCCTACTGAGAAACCTCACACATGGCCCAGCCGCGGTCAGACCCACCAATAAACAGCGAGACCTGTCGGAATTGATCATGGTTTGTAGGCCACACTTGTCACCATTATATGTGCCATTATGTGCCATTGATTCTTGCGGCTGGCCCTTTGGCTCCTATCAGAAGAGCTTTCTACACAAGCTCTATCCGTGTTACTGAACTGAACCTTGACTCCCTTTCTGGAACTCAGTGGTCAGAAGTTGGCCATGGTTGCTTGCCTTCAGCATCGGCACATCAAGAGATGACTTCAGTGCTTGAAGTGAGCGATGTGATATGATCAGCTCTTGTGAGAGGACACTCCATGTTTGAGCACAATACTGCACATAGAGTGTTTGACCCCAGGGCCAAAACATAGAAACCGCCCGCCATCTGAACTAAGGCTCATCGTTTCTTGGTGAGCGTTTTGCTTTTCTATCAGGTGCGGGTTGAGTTGGGTACGGCACCAGCTGGTATTGAAATGCACTTACATGGACGTGCCAGGCAGTGCTCAGCTAGAGAATGGATACTACATTTTATTTGTGTGCGCTTTGCCAGTCTGTGCATTGCGTCGAGTGCTGAAGTCATTTCTTGGCACCGGCTCGCGCTGAACTGACGAGTTTCCGGCGTCCACAAGAGAAAGATGCACAGAGCACCAACAGATAACGGCCCCCTGGTCCAGCACTGCACATGTCAAATCTGAGTTCTTGGATCCAAAATAAGGACACCTCATGAGAACTTGTTGAGCTCACTTGTTGAGGGTATTTTGCTGAAAGGAC
Organism: Symbiodinium kawagutii; assembly: GCA_009767595.1. Classification (NCBI taxonomy): domain Eukaryota; class Dinophyceae; order Suessiales; family Symbiodiniaceae; genus Symbiodinium; species Symbiodinium kawagutii. Next base: position 275,625 of record VSDK01025442.1, on the reverse strand, counting down.
TGAAAGGAGCCCGGAAATGCATCTACTTATATGATATGGGTTTGCAACTTGACACGTCCAGAGTACCAACAAGGAGGAATTATATTTTGCTCTTCGTCTGGTGCAGTGAAAGGGCTGGAAGCTGAGTAATTCTAGATCAACACTACACATCGAAGCATTGAGAAACAAATGCACAATGATTGCAGATGCGGAGATTGGAGGCAGTCTATGTTCACCGCCATTGCCGGAAAAATGGTGTGTGATAGGGCTAGTTAAGATGTCAAGATTAAGCTCTCAGCCAGCTGTTACATCCACTTCCGCCATGCCCGTAACCCAGCCATGGCAACTTCCAGTATGTTGGAGCCACTGTGTGGCGAGCAGCAGACGAACTGCCTTGGTGCTTCTCCGGAATCTGCAGCTGCACTCGATCTGCCAGACAACGCTGGGGCAATTGTCGCGTGGATTTCGGAGGACGGGCTCGCGCTGGAATGGAGATGGCTGAGCACCAACCGGGCAAAGCAATTAAGTGTGCCAGTGGCACCCTCCGGCGAAAGTGCTGCGACTTCATTGGCATGGTGCCATGTGAAGTGCCAGCCTTTGCTGTGTGTTGGGTTCAGGCACGGTGGCATCAGCCTGTTTACACAAGAAGGACAGGTGCTTGTGTCATTCTTGCTGGCCACGAGTCCAGTTCTCCGGATCCATATGTGTCCAACTGGGGCAGAGAAGCCGGAGGGCAAGATGAAGGCGGAGCAGCTCATGCTGTTGCATGACCATGGTCTTTTGATCCTGGTATCCTTGGAGAGTCTGGGCCAAGCTTTAGGAGCTGTGGACCTAGATGAGGCTTTGCAAGACTTGGACTTCGAAGTCTACGAACTTCGAGGCCGAGCTGGGATTGTCGATGCCTGCGCTATACCTGGCACTTGTCGATCACTGGAGGACCCCTTTTCTCTGAGAGAATCTGATGCTGTTGCAGTGGTCGCGCTTGGCTCGCAGCCATTTCTGTCCTTGCACCAAAGGACCCTTTCCAGAGCATCCAGCGGCCGGTCCTTGATGGCAACGGCCTTTGCAATAGGGAGTTATGCGAAGTCGTGGGTTCTTCGGAGGCCGGATTCCATAGACTGCGACGGACCTGTGAAGATCGCCGGTTTTGCGCCAGTGACCGAACTTCAGATTTCGGACTCAATCTCAGCGACGGAATTGCCAGTGGTGGCCAAGTTCATCGACTCCACACGGCAAGGCGAAGTCTTGTCACTGGCACCTGTAGCTTCTGGTTCGAATTCCATGGTTCTTGCGGTTTCCTGTGACACCTTTGGCCGGGTCGCCTTGTTTTGTGTAGAGACTCTCCGATGCCTTCACTTGTGGAAAGGATACCGGGATGCACAAGTGGCCTGGCTTTGCTCGGGCGATGACTTGGGCGCGCCTGGTTTAGTGATCTTCGCTCCTCGCAGAGGCCTGTTGGAGCTGTGGAAGCTTGGCCATGGCCGCACTCCAAAGCGTGTCGCTGCTAGCTGCGTTGGGTCCGATTGCCTGTTGCTTTCAGAAGCTGGGCGAGTTTGCTTAGTAGCAACGTCAACCGGACAAGTCGATCGGATCGTTTGGCCAGTGGATGATCCAACATCACCTACGAATGCGGATGACAGTGACGCATTTGATTCGGCCGATGAATTCAATGTGGCGGAAGAAGCTCCTTGCTGAGCGCAAGCGCAAGTGGCTGCCAACTGAGGCAGAAGTCCGAGCTCTTCTCCAGTCGCGTGAAAAAAACATCGGAAGGAACTTTCACCATTCATGTCGTTTGTTTTCTCACGGTGATCCAGGGGAACACCAGTGGGGTATGATGACATTTTTCATGACAGGCAACACATGGGAACAGCATGGGAACCGTGTCTTGAGTTGAACATCATTTTTGCCTCACGGAAACCGCCTGTCAGTTGAGGTCGGCGAAGTCCAAAGCTGCGAGACTTGCGCAGAAGGCACTGCCACATCTGATCAAAGCTGAGGGGATGAATCCATGGACATGAAACGTTGGATGAAAGGGATGGAACATGGATGTAACATGGATGATATGAAACATGCAAGCACATGTAAGCTCATGGGATGCTCATGTAAGCTCTTTTTGGCTTTCCTTTACGTTTTGAGACTGGAAACGTTGCTGCTTTTCCCTCTGTTCGGAAACCAGTTGTGCAAGGAGGTCCCTCATCTTTTCTGGAATCTCCCTTCGGAGGTCTGAGAACGCGGTTTATTCATTGGGGTTGTCATTGAAAATTTGAGAATGTTCCTACAGGGGTTCCTACCCGGGGTTACAACTCTTCAGGAACAACCCCTGTAACAATCGTCATCGTCGCTGTGCCAGGTATTGTTGAGGATGCAAGCTTGCTGCAATCCAAAAGATCCAAAGGGCCGCACGTAGAGGTAGGTCGTCAGCTCATGGTATTGTCACTTTGTTCAGAGTTAGATGCTTGCATGGCATTCGGAAAAACGCCAACTCTTGATCTTGATATGTCTTGATCAATGGTTTTTTTGGGGGGGTCACCCTGTAGCAAGTCTATTGTGCCAAGCTTCGCACTTTGATTTTCGTGTGCAGTCGGACGACAAGATATCATATTCGGACAACAAAAATCCATGGGCGCAAAGAGTGTCTTGGCAGACAGCTCGACCGTACCAATATAATTTGTTTGATTTGATTTTCAAGCAATGATCAAGTCCAAAGCTGAACTCAGATATGCATTTCATTGCATTTCATTCATGTCTCCCAAGCTTTCTGAACTGCTGAAGTGGAAGTTATATTATTGTGATTATATGATTATGCGTTGCTAATATTGTAATTTGCTACAGATGGGATATACCACCAAGATCCGCAAGAAAGATAGAACAGGTTGCGGGCAGTGAAGAGCATTGCATTGACACTGCGGCATGGGCTGGGTCATTCCTTTGCAGAAAGTCTGCCACTTTCTGCTTGTGCGGGAAATGAGGCCAAGAAGCGATTCAATCACCATCGCCACCAGCATGAAAAGGCCTACTGACGGGTAGAGAAGGGTAGAGCATCTATTCCGAAACTGTTTTCGGCATGCTTAGCCGACATGTGCGCGCCGAAAGCCGAGCCGTGCTGCAACATATCCCCAAACTGTTGGTAGTGAAGGCATGGCAGCAGTGAAACTCCAACTGATCGGAGTGCAGCAAACTACCAATCCCTTTCGCAGATGGAGCACCAAGTCCTCCCAGAAATGTCAAAAAAACAGAATTAGTTCAATGGTATAGATGGTAGGTCCACGCATTTGGGCTTAAATGGATCCTCCTGGTCCTGGGGTCTATCGATTGCACTTTGCCGCTGTGGTCACACTGCTGCCGCGGCGACAGGTCGTTGATGACACCGACTACCGCAGAGATTGCAACGATGCCCATGAGTCTCTCAGCTGCTGCTGGTGGCCACGTAGGTCACCATGTAGGTGACCATCGTGACCATGCAGGTCGCTGTAAATCATGATCCCATCGGTGGCACTCCTGGTAGCAGGCTACCAGCTCCCGAATCAAAGCAGCCAAGCTCCGTTGGTAGTCCAAAGCTTGACGGGACTGAGGCAGGTGAAGGATCTCTCCCTGAAACAGCGTTGCCCCGGCTTGAAGTCCATGACCTTTGCAGAGGCTAACTGTCGCAAAGCAGAGAGCAGCTATGGGACGTTCTCCAACCAACTCCAACCCGAAAAGATTCAATGGGCCTGGGACTTGGGATTTTTCATGTTGTATTTTTAACATCTAGTGCAGTCCTTACAGATCCGTACAGGCTCAGGCTAGACATGCATGGCTACAACGGCTACATGGATCATCATGGATCTACATCTACATGGCTATTCAACTAAGTACAAATTGGTGCTGTGTTGTAGTTTGTGGGGAGCACTAGGGAGAGATCAATTAGATCAGCTCTTTGAAGCTAGTTGCTTCATGTTGCTTCTTGTTAAAGAGTGATGAGTTTTTTTTGACCACTCCTCCTGATGCCGAAGCTCCATGAATTCCATGGTTCTGTATTCATGGCTGGAGCTTAAGTCAATGGAAGTGTGGCAACATGTGGCCACACTTCAGAAGTTGGATGCCAGGTGAATGCTATATGGAATGAGAAGTTCAAAAAGATGACAGAGAAGATGGAGGTGCTGGCCTCGAGCCTCAGAGGCTTTGCAAAGGTACAGGCTATTTACATGATGGCGATGGAGAAGATTTACATGATGTGGTTATGAGACTTAATCCATGTAAAAAGCAATGCGCATCCCATTTTCATGGACTCAAACGTCCAAAGCTTGGATTCTGGACACTCATCGACCAAAGACCAAAGGTGTTACGGAGCCGTCGTGAATTTTGAATGGGTAAGGGTCAAGATTGTCAACACTCAAACGGTACGAGGCAATTCATAAACAAATATAAGCAGATTTCATGATTCGAATTTCTTCTGATCTGAATCAGATTTTGTGAGGGAAAGA
>VSDK01025442.1:163457-269663 GCA_009767595.1 Symbiodinium kawagutii | reverse complement strand
AGCTTCTGTGAGCCCGCAGCAATGACATCAGGATACGTCAGCAGAGCAGTCATCATGGAAAACTGTCCTAAGGGGAGTCATGGCACAGGATTGCGTCGGGTGCTTTGTTAGTTGCTATTCTAGGCCATTCGCACGTTGCGTTTGAACAGCGCTGCATTCTGCTCGATGCTGGTTCCCAGCATTTGGTCGCAAGTCCGCGAGGTAAAAATGGTATCTTCCTTTTTGCCAGTGAAAGCGGCTGCAGAGAAGACCACGAGCTGAAATCTTTGGTCGATAAACTTCGAGGAAGCCTGGCTAAAACTTTGGTCAGGGTTGTGCCGGCAGGTATGTTGATGTTCGTTGTACTCTGTTGTTTGTCCTCGACTGATGGAATGTCAAAGTTGATTGTTGCCGCTTGGAGCGAGCTCACATCACGGTGAATTGCTTAGCCATACAGCTGTCATGCCCAGGGAACCGCAGGGCCGCCCTGCGGCCGTAGCCGTGACGTGGTAAGGTTCGCCATGGTTCTGAGGCCAGTTTGCCCCAAGTCCGGACTGGGGCTATGGCCCTGAGACGTGCCAAGCCATCCTTGCCATTGATGGAATAGGAGCCCTCCGGGAGCCTTCCTTGGGATTGTTGGGATCCTTGGGAGGAATAGGGCTGAATTTCGAATTCAACTGGGTTTAAATTTAAATTTAAGCCTTCCTACATGGGATCTCCCTAGAAATCTGCAGAGGCTTAAATTCGAATTTAAGCCAATGGCAGAGGGGGATATACATGTCTCCCGGGGCAGGTTTAGATTCAAATTCAAGCTGACCTTCCTTTGGCCCTTACGTAGTCTTGGACTCGAATTTAATCTGGGAGCCCGGGCCTGGAAGATGGAGATTGGAAACTTCGCCAGTTCCATGTTTTGAGCCTGGAATGGCATCATGATGCATCACGTGCCGCAGGAAGTTCCCATGGCTTTCATTGCCACGATCCGGTTTGGAATGCCCAAGTTGAAGGTGGGGGTGTACCCCGCTTCACTGGAATCAAGGCAGAATCAAATATGATTGTAGCAATTCATTGCAGTGAAACCCGCTGTGTGACAACCAGCTGAATGAAATCTGGATTTTGGTTTTGGCAATGGTTGGAGAAGGCTGGCTGTTCAGAACCAGAACCCGGAATCGACACCGAAATCAAGGAAGCTGTGCGTTTCCATCATTACTGTGGTTGAAAGATTAATGTGTCCTTTGCAATTACATCACTTACAACGGATGCTTGTGCGACAAGTCCATCCACGCTTCAATGTCGTACTTGGGATGAAGAACCTGAGAAGAGATAAGAACCTGTGTATACCTGCGTTATGTGGAAAAAATCCTTGAAGATGCCCAGCGGATAGTGTGTTTGAAGCTTTGACGTACCAGTTTGGCCATGGTCACAGGCATCAAACAATGGTGGCAACCGCTCTACGGCTCGTTTCAAGGCTGCAGTTACGGTTGCCCCAAGCAGGCTACTTCGCGGGTGGTTTTACACATTTTTTCCCAACAGTTGGGATAATGGATTGGGTGAGTTGAATGAGTTGATAATATGTCCGGATGGACCACCAACCAGGCGAGTGACATGCAGAATGTCACCTTCTCGGACGCTCTTAAGGACTAGACATATGACATAGGGTTATATAACTGGATTTGTTTTATCAATGCCGGTTTTTGCATTGCGCGACGTTTCATGCGCAATGTTCTGAAATCTGAACAATATACGTCTTTGACATGTCTTCGCCTCGGTTCCTTTTTGGAATTCGATGACTGTTATTAATTTTGAATTTGCATACATGACGGTTTCTCAAAATAGGGGTACCCCGAAAACATCCAATATTATCCATTTATGGTAATAAACCATCCATTATTTAGGGTTCCCTATTCTCAGAAACCACATCACATTACTGCGGCTCATCCTGGTAGCAGATTTCACGATGGTGGTGATGATGATGATGATGATGATGATGGTGATGGTGATGATGATGATGATGATCGATGGTGGTGATGATGATGATGATGATGATGATGGTGATGGTGATGATGATGATGATGATGATGATGATGATGATGATGATGATGGTGATGGTGGTGATGGTGATGACACTGATGCTTATTCATTTACTAGTGGTTGTCCTCAGTGTTTGACGTGTGTCAGTAGCATAGTGGCCTTGTCAGAAATCATTCCGTTCGCCAAGTCCGCTCGGGTCAGTTCTGTTCCAACATCCTTTGGCAAAAGATCTCCATATATTGCACGTTTTAGATGTTTGTTGACGTGGCATCGTTTTAGGTGGGCATGCGGGCAGCATATCGCGTGTTCATGTCCATGTGTGTGTGTGTGCGCGCGCGTGTGTGCGGGCAGTTTCCTTGCAAATCGATCGCTTGCACACCACGACTTGGCTCAGGAATATTGAGGATGAGTTGGGCCTCATGGCTCCTGGGACAAAAAGCTGGTGCTGGTGGCGCTGCGCACGAGAACCGTCCAATTTCGCACATAGAGTTGGTATATTGGTTGATAGAATGGTATAATGCTTGATATAACATGGTACAACCTATAATTATATTCTCTGAGAAATTGGAAGTTCCCAAATCTATGCAAATTTCTCAGGAAACAGGCCGACTCTGAATAGGATTTTCAGGATTCTTTGGCTGTGGGGGATTGTTGAACTGCGGGCACAGGCTGGCATTTGCTGCCTGGTGGGGAGTACCTTGATACATCTTGATACCCAAAATGTGAAAATGTATACAGCAATTGACATAAAAGGTGCTTTTCCTTTGCATGGGATGATAGCCCTGATCTGCTCAAATCTCGACCCTGGTGTGCAGTCACGAGGAATGGGGAGGTGCCCCAAAAGTCAACGACCATCAAGTCTTCGAGTACCCCAACGCTTGCGCCATGCTACGAGAGGTTGGGAGAGGGAGCCGATGGTGCGGTCACCCTGAATACTTCAGTTCATGACCAGATAGCGTGGAGGATTCAAAAATTGTGTGACCAGTTGTGTGACGGCAGGTAGCTCTTGTTCCGGCCAATCGGTCAAGATCTTGTACAATTTCGAAATGCTTTCATCGACATTAAACAGTGCCTGAAGATGTATGAAGCACACCCTTACAGGGATCTTGCAGTTGCTTAGTTAAGAAGTAGGTGCCACCAAAATCTTGTTCTGCTGGAGGTCACGGCATACATTCGACCAAACAATCAATGAAGGTATTTCTGCGGTAGCACTACAGCATGTATGCTGGATCCACTCCCATGCCTTGCCGGTCAACACTAGTGATGTGACGACTACCCTGCCACAGAGCAATGACATGTAACTACCACAATAACTGGAACATGGAAATCCATGGAGTATATATATATATATATATATATGTACAAGACACATCAACACACGCAACGCAATGGCATTTTTTGTTGGCAGAAATGGCCAGATTTGGGGCTTCGCGGAGACAAGCAGACAGCGCCGCTCACAGGTGGCGCCTCCGCCCGGTGCTCTGAAATGCGCCATGAAGCCAGGAGAGACTTGGAAAGCTGTGGACAACAGCAGATGGGTTGACCCCAAGAAAAGGTAGGTAAACGGATGGGCTTACCCCAAGAACAGGCAAGTAAACAAAAAAGATAGAAAAGGTAGGTCTAAACATGCCCGCAAAAAGATCAAAAAGGTCGGATGGTCTTCAAGTGCCTACCCGTTGTGGCATTTGTTTTTGCGGTTTTAGTTTCTGTTTCTTAGCGGAGCACTTGGGCGGCCCTTGGAATTCCCCACTTGTCGGCCTCTGCAAACGCCAGTCGTTTGATCAATGCCACTTGTGCCAAGGTCGGCATGCCGGATGACATGCCAGTTTATACGCCTGCCTGCAGCTGTGTTCATACACCCACGTTTTTATATCAAACAAAGTGCAGGAATGTTTGGGTGAGTCTCTACTCAAGCAGTGGGAGACGTGTCGCCGCCCCTGTCAAGCACATGCCACGTCAGTTGATGTGCCAGAACAAGTGTCAGAACATGCGTGCATATGCCAGGCTTGTCAAAACATGTCACACCGATTCCGAATGTTTTTGGGCGGACTTGTTTGCACAAATGCCGGGGCATATTTTGCCAGTCTTAATGTCAGAGAATTATATAAGACATCGCGGCCCAATGCAGTCCACATCATAGCACATGTGAGCATGGATCATTAAAAGTCAGGAGCGTCACTGCATTTTTAGAACCCAAGGACATCAACCAAGTTTTCATAGAGAATGTGAACGTGGAAGGTGCCCGAAGCAAAGTAAGGTGTCTTTCCATGTCTTTCCTATCTTTCCTTCAAGAATTGTTGAGCATGTCTTTCATGATCACTAATTAGTCCTAGTCACTAGTCCGTGTTTATTCATTTATGGCATTCTGTCAACAAGCTAGCTATGTGTGTGTCATTTTGTGTGCGTGCGCTGCAGTTGGCGTTAAGACTACCAACTTCTAGATATGGTGCGTGCCTTTGAACTGAAAGAACTGAACCTCTCAGAATTTCCCAGAAGTATGTAAATTGTTTGGTTTTCACAGATCTGACCAAGCTTGTATTGGAGACGTTCTTTGTGTCGCGTTTGGTGAGTCTATATCTACGGCGCTGTTAATTGCCAAGCTGCTGAGCTTTCCTTTAACCAGTTTGATTAAGTTGATAGTCAAGGGGTAGCTGAGTCTCGCTAATTGAGAGCTGCATCAACCAATTTCTTTTGGTTGATAGTCCATCTTTAGGTTGTGCCAGAGGTACGGGTACGGGCAACCAGAACTTCCTTCCAAAGTTTATCCAGTGTACCGCCTCAAATCTGGTCAATTTTGTTTGGATACTTTTGCCGGGCATTTTGATGATACTATGCTCCCAGACCCTGGGGGTTGAAGTAGATAAGTAAATCTTGACGAGGGATACGAGGGGTACCTTCTACAGATGTGACCGGATTGCTGCGGGCTTTCTGTAGACGGGTGAAGCATCGTTTGCCCGTTTTGGGCATCATAGAGATGCATAATGTGAATGACCTTTGCATCACGGCTCAACCATCTACAGCACTTATTTTTGGAGCATTGAATTTTTGAGGATACCGTTAGGTTTTTGTGCACTTGGATCAATTTCCAGCAATCACTTTGAGGTCCATTAGAGACCGCTTGGAATGGGACGGTGGGGGAGTTCCCTAGGTTCCAATGATCAGCTGCCAGTCCCAACATGTGTCAGCCTTTCTACGACTGTCGCGGGAAGCAGGGATTCTTTCGAACACCAAGCAGATCCCCATCAGGCGTAAAGCGCGCAGGATTCCAAGACTTCCAAATCAAGAGTCGACCACAGAATTCGATCCCTTTACCGATCAGGGAAAGTAGCCGGTTCCTCCGGTAGGTGCGTGGATTTTCCCGTGTGCCAGACTGTGGTTCTCACTCTTTGCATGTGTGTTTGCCTAAGAACCTTGCAGTGGATATTCAACATATACCACATGTCAACTTCGGTCCAGCCAAACCACCGCGTGTTCAAAGTTCCTATTTTTATTGCCTTATTTGTGCTTGCATTTTTTTAGATGAGGCCCTGGCAAACAAAAAAATAGATCCAGGTTTAGCATCAGATTCATCAACGTGTCCATCAGATGACGGCCTTGTTTGTTGCAATTTCCTCCACTTTTCATTATTTTGTCTTCAGCCTTTGCATTCTTCGTTTCGTGCCACATTCTTTATTGAAGCCGGAAAGTGCCTAAGTAAACAACTTTAGCACATACAATATTTGCCCACGCGGAAACGAGTTACACATTTGAAAAAACAGCTCCTCGCAGTCGCAGTTGCCACTCATCGAACTGTGGGACTGTTGGGCTTGGCAATTTTGATCCTATAAGGAACAAAGAGGCACGGTTTGCCAGGCGTTCTTTCAATATTTTTGCATGCCAACCATTGGTCTTTGCAAGTCCCAATCAGGTCGTCCACTCATTTGAGAAAAGATTATGTTCTGTTTTGGTAGGGATGATAGGGATGTCCAAGCTAGGCTGTCTTAACTTGTGAATGAGTTCCATTGGAGCTCACAACAATACACAAACGCAAAGTGGATTCATATGAATGCGACGTTCCAAGGAAATGATCATCCTCCCAGATTCTTGGATGCATGCTACTTGCGGCCTGTCGGAGTTTACCATTGCTGCTGGTGGATGGCTGTCAGCATCTTGGCAGCAACGTGAAGGTCTCGAGGGTGGATGGGAGGTGATTGCAGGTACCAGCAGATTTTCAATGACTCTATGTGTGGTGACAGTTTTGAAGATACTTGAAGTGATACTTGCCGAAAGTGACATTGCTTTGCTCAACCACAGAGTCTATCATAATCATAATATGTAGGTCCAATGCTTTGAATTCCTGTTGCGAAGTCGCACTACAGAACATGTTTTCACAACTTTGCATTGCTGAGTCTCTTTCGGACGAAGACAACGAGAACTAGGATGCCAATGTCATTTAAGTTCTACGAGACAGCCTCTGCAAAGCTCTCCCATTGCTGAAAAGGGCAGGGATGGCTGAGAATTAGTGCTGGAGATTGTTTGAAGCTCGTGAAACGGTTGGATCAAACGGTTTTGTGCCTGGACCTGAGTCGTTCCAACATCAGGAACTGCCTGGCTGCTTGCCAGGTTGAGGCATGGTGTTTTAGGAACCCGCAAAGGCTTGGCTGCAGGAACCCAGGAAATGTTCGGATGCCCATTCCCATGGGTCAGAGGGGGCTAAGGTGCCAGATTGAAATGATTGGTAATTGGTAAGAGCACTGTGTCACTCAAAGCAAGGTGGAAATGATACAATCATTTCGATTGATAAGATTTGGCAAGCTTTTATTAGGATGTTTGAGGAATAGTGTCGACATGCAGTACTTGCATAAACGTTTGAACTTGGACAAATACAGTATAAACGCCGAGTCATGCAAAATTGTCATTCCATGCGACATTAAATGAGTCTTTGTGAAAACATACTTGCAAATTTATATTTGTTAATGAATATTGACTGATTTTTACACAATTGACATCGACCACTGTTTCCTAACCTTTTTGCACACGTATTTGCACACGTATGAATGAATAAACACAATGAATGAATAGATATAGATGAATAGTAAACAAACACATAAACCATTAGATAGATGAATAAATGCGTGAAATAAAAGTATACAAGTATCAGTGAATGAATGGATACAAGTACGTACATACATACATACTACATACATAAATACATACATATACATACATACATGCATACATACATAAATACATCCAGCCATACATACATACATGCATGCATACATACGTACATGCATGCATACATAGATGAATACATATATATGTATATTTATATTTATATATATATATACTTTTTTTTTTTAAAAAAAAATAATCTACTTAATATACATATACATACATTCGTACATATATACATCAATCCATCATGATTGCTACGTGGTTGCAACTTCTGTTACAACCGGTGCCTGGAAGCTCGCCTCCAATTTGTTTGGGTGACTGGATTCACCACCTGTGGAGCTGCGCCTAGCGGACGAAAAATTGCCACCGCGACGTGTCACACCGGGCAAGTTCAACGGAGATGTTTGGCCATCCACGGGCCAAGCCCGGGCAAAAAATACACGGGACCCACCATAGATACCTGTAGATATCCATAGATATCCATAGATTCCGGGGGGACAAGGTTGGTATATGTTGGTATGGTTCGATTTGATTTTTGGATGCTTTGGATTGGTTCAGCGTTGACGACTTGGTCAACTGATGATGATGGATTTAGAATCGTTTGGACGGTTTGGAAAGAGCGAAAACTAATGTTTGTTGGCAACGCCATGGTCCAGTCCGTCCTGCGTTTGTCGATGCAGGGGATGACTCCTTGACACTGGCGAGGTATCAGGCAAAGCAGTTTGACGCTAGCGAAGCAGTTTTCCAAAGCAGTTGTGATGTGGTCACTCTGAAAAATGGATAACATCAAAATGACAATCATGAAAACAAAACCTTATGATAAAACTTGAACTTAACCAACCTAAGCTTCAGCTTCAAGGCTTGTGGTATTCATTTTTGCTGCAGCTGGTTGTGTGAACTTCTGCGCTTCACAGTTTCGCAGGTCTCAGAGGCCTTGGGGAGCACGCTGTGTCTCTGCAACGAGGCCAGGTTTCTCTATGGCCACGAGGCGGGGGGCACCCATGGGCACCCCTCCATGCCAACAACTGAACTCCCACAGGGGCCGCGCTTCACAGAGACGTTGAATGTCGGAAATGGCACTGATATGAAATTCATATAGTGCATATAAGTATTTTGTATTTGTATCATTGTATTAGAAGTATGTATGCATATTATAAGTGCACTATGGTTTATTTGTGTATTTTGCGTAGTTTGCGTTTGCAATAATGATCACAATGTGAAATGATTCTGATTAATTGTAAAAGAGTGAGTTAGATAAGAATGCTTTGTTTGACAGTTGCAGACTTTACCAATTTCATCCAATTCTATCCAATTAAAAGTTGCAGCCGACATCTGAGCCAGAAACAAAATTATAATCCATTGCATTTAGCTTAAGCGTTACATGGAGATGTGTTTTGTCGATATTACTGGAACAACGATAGGGGACGGCCTTAAAACGATACCCCAAAGGAGCACTCCCAAACTTGGAAAACGGTAGTAGAAGTTCCAAAAAATCTGTGAATACACCTTAATATATGTGGTTGCGTCAAAATTGAACAAGTACAATTTTGACGCAACCACATATAGTGTGCAGTAATGAATCGGAATATTTGACATAGTGATACTAGTAATGAACAATAGTAAAATTTGATAGCAACAACTGACATCTTTTTCTCAATCAAACATCGCATATAGTAACGATTGGTACTGACAAAAATCAATGATCATCAATGATCATGAAAATGAAATCAATGATAATGAAAGACATATTCGTGACATAGCAGTACTAGTAGTAGTTCATAGTAGTTCATAGTTCATGGTCATAGCAGCATTTACTCCACAATAGTCAATAGAAATAGTATAGACATGTATAGACTATGGTCAAAATATGGTATTTTGATGTACTTTAAATATTTTTTAAACTATACATATTTACACTGCCATCTCCAATAGGGCAAATCCGTGGGAAGCCCGGTCAAAAAAATCTCTCAGGTGCCGGCCACCTCTGAGCCGCGCATTTCCATGACATGGCGCTGGCTCCATCCCAAGCTCGGGGCCCGAGCTCAGCTGAGTTGTGAAGCAATGGCCTGAAAAGAGGATTCCTGGAGAACGGAAATAGATACATAACGGGATATTATTTGATTATATGATGTGATATATTTTTGTATATTTGTATATATATATATATATATATGTGTGTGTGTGTTCTTATTTTTAGACTATATGTATATATATATATATATGATGATTCTAGATGATTCTAGATTTACATGATGAGTTACTGATTGTATACGATGAAAGTGACTATATATGATACATATTGTGTTCGTAGCGATTCTGATGATACAATTGTATCTCATTACATGATATAGTCATGTGATATGAGTTTCATGACAATGAAGTATTTATTTTGCAGATGATGGGACATGTATCATGATCATGATGTATACGAAATCTTTGCACGCAATCACTAGTGACAGATGGGGGGAGAGTTCCATGATGTACGCCGGCATGGTGCTCGAGGGATGCCATGTGCATTTCTGAACCCCCAAGAGGTGCCGTGTTCAATCGCGCCACAGAATGTCTACTTGCACTGGCACTGCCTTGCAGTCATAAACCCTGTGTGATGTGTGAGCCAATGATTCATTGGACCTTGTTGATGCCATTGACTGCAGGTACCAGGAAGAAATAGATGAAGCGCGAGCGTGGATGGAGAATGGATAAATGGCTCTGAGCAGGTTATAAGTCGCACATGTCCATTCAATCATTGGCTTCCGCCTTGTGGAATGGGACAAGTGTTTCGGAGTACGATTGTTGGCAGCGGTTGGCACGGAAATGATCCTTGCTGAGCTGCTTCCAACAGTGCAGTGGGAGAGATCTCCCAAGATAGACACCTTGCAATGTTGCTACCGCTGAAGCAAGCCATTGGCATCCATCGGCTCCCTTCATACTGAAGAGAAGCAGGTTCTTTGAAAGAGAGAGGCGTAGTAAAGTTTGGATGCTAGTTCTGAAGCATTTGTATAGTGCACCATGAAGCACGAGCTTTTTTTTGCCTCTTGCACATCTTGGGGATGCGTTAAACATGTCGCGAACATGTCTAATGTGAGGCTCAGGCAACTAAGAACACCAATTCAGAGATGGGAAAAGACATGGTATGACTGAAAGACTGTAGACACTTTCCAACCGCATATCTGGCTAAGCCAGACAGAATGCATCCCGCAGCGCTGTGCCATGTTGACCTGCTGTTCGTCCGGGAGCCTGTCCCCTGTGCCAGTATCGAAAGGCTGTCTTGTTGTTTGAACCAATCATGTGATCGCATGTGATTGGCTTTCCGCCAATTATAGTTCTTCTGATGAGCCATCCTAAGCTATGAACTATCAAACTGTATGCTGGTTAATATAATGTCACTAATCAAGACCAATGACTCACCGCAGTAATTACCAGAGGCTAACCATTCTCTGCGGAAATTTGCGCCATGCATTTTTCATGACCAAATGCATTCGTGAAGTTTCGAGCCGCCCAAAGGAAGCTGCTCATGTTGCAGCGCTGATTCCTACATTGGAATCTGCTCATTGTAATCAGCTGATCGAATTTGGATCTACCGACCTCAGCGTTCCATGGCAGAATTCCATAGGGGTTGCACACCATAGCAGAATTCCATATTTTGGGGTTTGACAGGGCTCAACCAGGAATTAACAAGCAAACTACTAGACACACCATAGGGCTCCAGATCAGTGCGGACCTGTCGATCATGTGTCGTGACCCCCTAGGCTTTGCAGCGAGATCCAACAAGGGTCGTCTGTCCAGCCGGCATGCTGAGCAGCGGCGTGGTGGTTTGTACACTTCTACTCTACTGCTGTTGGCATTATTTACAACATGTTTCTTGCATGTGTTATTTCGCGATCTCGATGAATTATTGTGTAGATTTATTTGTTCATATACATAGTGGGAAGCCCGGGCAAAAATCGTTCATGAAGAACATGTTTGAAATATCTTCATTTGTTCAGCTTGCATTCTACTGTGGTGACTGAGAAGGTCTCAGTGGCTCAAAGGTTGACAGCTGGCCCAACAGACATGACCACTTCATACCACTTCAAGATGCACCTCATGTCACACACCAGATCAAAGTGTCAAGGACTGCGCCCCAGTGCTGCAGTCGGTTCCAACTGTTCAACGTTTGTCTGAGAATACACGAGAAGACGACAACAAAAAGATACAAAGAGACGGAAACGAGCTCTATCAGTATTTTTTTAAATAGATATGGAAAAGACCTAAATTTGTAAATCTATAAGTATACTTTATGCAAAGATCCTTCACCCTGTGTATGGCTCAGCTCAAGTACCAACTACCTATGGATCTTTGACTCGGATCTCCAAGATGGCACCTGGCGCTGCGCAAGCTGCCATTTGGGATGCTCCCAGCAGCTTCTTCCTGACGTTCCTGTTCCCTAGCTGAGTTGGATGATTTGGATGCGCGTTCTGATTTCTGAATGATGCTACTAATAAAATTTGATGAAGATTCTTTGTCTTTATGATTGGATGAGTTGGATGTTGACTAATGAAGATTCTTTGTTTTTATGATTATTGCGAGTCGGGATTCATCAATGTTTCTTCTTAATCCTTACATATCGTTATTCGATTCTTGCAGGGTTGAAGAATTTCATAGTCGTGTGAAATTTGCTAAGGAAATGAAAGGGATGACAGCATGGCTTTGAAATTCGTTTTTCCATTGGTCATGCGCTTCATTAGTTGCAAAGCTTGAATGGTTTTTGTTGGCCAAATCAGGAAGCAAAGGCAGCAGCTCGATGAAGAATTGGTCAAGGAAACCCGGTGCAGAGATTTCACCAACAGATTTCCTTACATTGCTTGGATAGGATCATTTGAGATGGGCGACGTACACAAAAAGTGCTAACCTTTGCAGTTTAAGCCTGTACACATTACATACATGGATCTATCAATATTAGATCTCCATATGTGTTTAGAACTCTCTCTTTTCTATTTAGACACATGCGCATACGTGCGTGTTTTGGATGATTTTTCATGTATGTGAGAGACGTTTTGTCCCATCCAATGATCCAACTCCGCCTGAGAATCCGCTGGCTGTCCTGCGTGCATCGTTTTGCTGCCGTAGGATGGGATCAAGAGCCCAGACATGCCGCCAGTTCAAGATGACACGCCAACCGCAGCTTGGCAGCAAGCGTGGCAGCAAGCGCTGCAATCTTTGTGTTGGATATGTTTGACATACACATGATAGATGGTTCGGAAGATCCCATATCTGTAGCCTACATCCCAAACTTTTCAGCAAAGAACCTGTAGCAGTCAGGAGCAAAAATGATAGATGGTTCTAGTTGCCGGTGTGTGCAACAACCTAGTGTACTATGGGGTAAAAGGAAAAGTGAAGTAAGATGTCCTTAGGAAGAAATGGTTGCAGAGGCAGTGGTGATGGTGATGACGCTGTTTTGTTTTCGTTGTCGTTGTCGTTGTTTTTGTTGTTGTTGTTGTTGTCGTTGTTAGCTGTTGTTGTTGTTGTGCTGGTGTTTGTTCGCAGTCGTCGTTGTTGGCATTGAAAGAAAGCATGTGTGTGTTGCATATATTGTTGGTTGTTGCACGAGTTTATGTTATGCGGCGGCCTCGGGAGTGCCACAAAAAAACCGCAGGGGAGAGAGTAGAGGGCACATATTGATCATGTTGCAGGTTTTGTGGCAGGCACAGGAGGGCCGATATCACAGGGAAGGGAAGTAAGACTCAACAACAAATATAAACCAACCCATAGCCACCCAATTGCCAACCGAAACACCTAACCACCCAATGGAGACCAACCAATTAACAACACGACCCAGCAAAGTACATGACCATGTTTGAAATGCGCTCATCCTCCTTGCCAGGTTGAAATCAAGCCACTCATTCCGAAGTGTTGCTTTCTTCCTAGGTTCCTGCCTCCCTTCCTTCTTCCTTCCTTGTTCCTTTTTCCTTCCTTCTTCCTTCCTTCTTCCTTCTTCCTTCCTTCTTCTTCCTTCCTTCTTCCTTCCTATCTAGGCCAAGCAGGTCAGCTCTTGATGCCTGTTCTATGATAAACGCGGCCAATAGCGGTCGTTTCCAGAGGCACTGGCCGTGGCCCATCTCAGGGAATTAGGTTTCTGTGTTCCAGCGTTTCGATATTTGATTACTTCAATGGTCAGGGGATGTCCTGGGTTTGTGGCTTAGCTGGCTTGACGTTGGTCATTCTTATTCTAGCACCCAACAGCAGAAGTCCCCCTTTAATGACTTTTGACATCATATTTCCTGAACTTGCACCTGAGGCAGGCAATGAAGACATGTGGGACAAGTTCCTCAACTGCACTGCAGTGGCAGAAGTAAGCACACGACTGCAGAGGTAGGCCTAGTACTACCATGTAGAGATTTTCAATATGTCTTTTTGCGCCGGGTTGTGATGCTGCATAAAGATTTCACGTGTTCTCTCCTGCTTTGGTAGACTTTCACCTTTGCATCCCAATAAGTCAGTTTCCCATCTTGACTTACAGTTGGCCAATCATTGGCATCCGGGCCTGTTGATCAACAAGCTTAAAATCTGAAAAAATGCCGAGGCTTGCCGGCACAGAAGGCGCTGGCTCGGCGCATCAGCTGGTTGATGGTGGTGGCAAGCTGGGATGCACCGTAGATGTGGATTCTTGAATTACCACGGGGTTGTGCAAGGTCATGCCCACATCCATTGTGGTGGGGCCGCTTGGTGTGGCAGTTGATGGCGGATTGGTGGCTGTGCTCTCCAGGCCTACGGGGACGCACTGAGAATTCGGAGGCCTGTCTCTGCATGCCAGGCACCTTGAGACCCCCAGTGACTCAGCAACCAAGCTCTGGCATTGAGAGAGTTTCACCATGCGACTGCAAATCCCCGTAGATATTGAATGATATTGATATGACCAAGGACATCCACGGACTTTCCATAGGTTTTTGGTGCGCCCAAGTCGCTCATGTTTGAAAAATCAAATGCACTTTCTAGCAACAACTGCGCTCAAAGTGTGCTACTATGCCCTAAGTTCAACCAACAGCAAATTGAATGATTTGAATGCCTGCCTGTTCACACCTCGTACCCTCTCTTGAAGCACAATGGAGCGCCCCATCGGATCTCGCCGGAGCCAAGCCCCAAGGAATCGCAGAAGAACCTGTCCAAAGAAGCTGATGAAGCCGAACAAGGACTGCAGCAGTGACAGCGGTCGACCCTGCAGCTGATTCAAGCCAAAAACGGCCATGCGACGAAGGCATGACCACTAAAATGGAACCGTCAAGGCCCAACCAATCAGCACAGGGAGCCATTCGATCTATTGGGATGAAGGGATGGTGACAGAAAACGACATGGAGTGCCCCATTACCTCCTGATACATCTTGTTTAAATGAAAGGTGTGGAATAGCCTTGCCTTGCCACCCACCCTATAGAATTGGCAGCTACCGCTGGTCAGGGCTGTTTACCTTCTTGGGCTCGAAGTTCCACAGAGAGAACGCCAAGGTGAATGAACACATGGATCCAGCCTTCAGCACCTTGGATTGATGGGTTGGGATGGGTTGAGTACAACATGAGTAACTTTGGGATGATATGCTGCGTTCTTGCATCATGCAGTTTGCAGGAGTTAGAAGGAGATGTTAATTTTGATGGGCCTGGTAGTGAAAGACACGTCTTGGAGCACAGGGACTCGGAAAGCCGTGGAAGTAAAGTGTTGCAGATTTGCACAGTGCATACATTGTACATGGTTTTGTGTGTTGTTTGGTACTTATTCTGTTTGTGTATATTTCTTGCAATCTTTACACACAAATATATATATATATATATATGTGTGTGTGTGTGTGTCTATAAATATACATATATACATATAAGAATCGTGTTTGTATATAGGCTATGTGGACATGTATAATTTTTGGATTCAGAATCCATTTCGTCCTTGCTTTTTTAAGAACCACGATTTTGCATGCTACCTTTGATCATATTTGGCTCTAGATTTTGTCATGATTCACACTTTGGGTCCAATTTGCACACGGAGGCAAGTTTGAGAAGGAAAAGATCAAGTGGGACAAGTCGCTGGTTTGCACTGCAGTCACTGGTAGCAACTTGGATTTGCGGATAGTTGCTGGGTGCCTTGAGATGCCCTCAGGGTGGTGGACATGCTTCACCAGAAAGCTGCTGTGGCGGAGAACAGCGCGACCAAATTGAAAGAGGCTTTCCACAAGGTGCAACTGCAGTGAGTGCAGCAAGATTCGAAGACAGATTTCAAAGACATTCTTGCTGAATTGGGTGAGTTTCCGATTGAGTGGACTTTTCGTTTTGTGGAAGTTCTTTGAACTCTGTTTAGAGAATCCTGAAATTCATGATCAGCACATGGATGCATCATGAATGGATCCCCTTGCACCGAAGCCCTGAGCTTTTTGATGGTGAAGCTGGTTGCTACTTTGACCGGTCCCCAGGTGCAGGTCGCCCACGAAGAGGGGAACTGCCAAAGGGCTACAGCCGCCGCGGAGGCACAACTCGTTGGCAGTGCGATTTACCGCGTCCGATCGTTTCGACGGTTTGCCAAATGGTGGTTTCACAAAAGATGGGACCCCCAAAAAATGGATGGTTTACTGTATAACTTATAACTAAAAGATTAGTAAAGTGGATGATTTGGGGGTCCCCTATTTTGAGAAACCACCAAATGGGAACTAGACACCTAAGGTTTATTTCGATACATTGGATTCGGTGAACCATCAGGACAAAATACAATGATTTCGGTTTTACCATTTGTGAGGGCGAGATCATTCACATCATACACACTGATTTGTTACTTTGAAATCATGTTTTCTGCAAATCATGAATTATGTATATGGGATTCGTGCGTTCCAAAATGATGTCGTGTTCGATGTGCTGTCAGATTGCTATTTGCCGTGCTGCTGTTTTGCCCGTGAAGGCCAACTTTGAAGAAGTGCCAATGTGCAAGCAGGATTTGGATCAGGCGATTCAGGATTGATGGGCCTCATTTGGCTTTCAGAAATGGGTTTCCTATCATTTCCAATATGGTTTCCTATGATTTCCTATGTGGGTTCCTATATGGTTTCCCATTTGGTTTCCTATTTGGTTTCCTGTTTTATATGGTTTCTTATTTGGTCTCCTATATGGTTTCCTATATGGTTTCCTATTTGGTTTCCTATATGGTTTCCTATATGGTTTCCTGTAGTTTCCTTAGTCTTAGCTTTTCTCGTGGCTTTTCACGTGGCTTTCCATTTCGCGTGAAGATGGTGAAGACTTCCGTGGCGAGGCTGCAGAGGATATGACGACGCACTTCCAGCATGCACAACCTGACTGCAAACGTGGAGCTGTGACGCTGGAGGCCAGGCATTTTTTGGAACTGCACAAGGTTCGTTGCAGGCCAAACAGATTCAGCAAAGTTACATGAAACGACCAAACAGCAAAGTTCAGAATCAATCTACAGGTCCGATAGTACACCACGTATTTGTCAGACAGTCCGACTGTCCACTCAATGTATCGGCCTTTTGCTGAAGATTTCTGTGTTATTTCTTGGTTGAGGTTTCTCTTCGGTTCCTTACAGGTGTCCTGAACACACCAATCCGCGCACAGACACCACACCCGCCATGCGCGCGCCAAACTCTTGGCGCTTGCACCGCGTGCTAAAGCCTGTGCTAGGCTTTGCGAGAAATGACCATTCCATGGCCCCTGCTTGCTTTGAGGCGGGGGGCTACAAGAATCCTGTACAATACTAGTCCAATTGCCACATGCTTGGACTTAAGAACATTTAAAAATAATTATGCAGATGCACTTGTTCATTGTTCATGACATGAAAAAGTATGAAACCTGCACCCATCATAACATATATTTACATATATTTACTGAATATGATCAACAGTTGGTGGATTTACTTGTGGATTTGACCTTCTTTGGCAACAGGTTTTTCGACTCATCACGCCAGCGCTGTGCAGAGTTTCTGTGAGCAGAGCCCATGTGCCACAGGGGCTGCCCATCGCTGGGGGCCAATGGGCCCCAACTCACTGAACAGACATCGTTTGGAGCATCGAATTGCGGAATTTTATTGACACTCCATGACACACAATGACACACCCAGGAGCCACAAACGTTACAACTCCTAAAAGATGCGTTTTGTTAGCATTTAGCTAATGAGTTTGAGTATGTTTGAGGAAGGCACTTAAAAACCACCCGCACGTGGACTACAATTCCATGTGCGCGATTGTCAAATTATCACAGCACAGTCCTTGTGCATGTTGGTGGTCGGCCAATATCAGGTGACATCGCAGGTATCCTACTGATTCCAAGTGTATGATGACATGAGTCAAGATTGATCCTTCATCCTGCATCATGGAAGATGGCCTTGGCGCCCCAGCCTTTGACATTGGAAAAGGTTTGGCTGGTGTAAACCCATGCGCACTCCTGGTGAATATCATTTAAAGTTAAACATGTTAAACACACTGGTAGTTTTTCGTGCTCGCGACCGTGCTCTCCAGATGCCAATGTTGCAGAGCTACCAGAGGAGCAAAAAAAAAGTGAAGGGGTTGGGTGTCAGTCAGTGCTCCAGTGTAGGCGATGCACTTCCCCATGAAAATGTCTCCCGTTGCAGCTGCCAGTCCTTGATGGCATCTTCTTTCTTGCCATTGCCGACAGAAGACACCTCTCAGGCCACATAGCGGCCACTTTGTGTCCACATGCATTCCGTGACTTCCAATCTGTTCAGCCTTTTTCCGTGCTGGAAGGCAGTCTTGGGAACCCAAATGCCTGAGAAGCCCTTGCCAGTTTGGGCACCCGAACGGTCTGCCAACTGATTGAAGTTGAGAGATTTGAGAGCTGCGATTGACTCTGCTCTGATCTTCATGAATTCTATCAATGGGGTTGTGAGGATTGGTGAGCTCCCAATGTAAATTCTCCTTGGCTTATCCTGAGGCCCTACCAGAAACAGTGGCGCCAAAGATCGAGTCAGAATCCCAGGAAAACGGAGACGTGAGCCTCTCGCCAGTCCCCAGCTTATGGTCTCCTGTTTGGTGCGGGTTTACCCTGGAACATCTGTGGAACATCCCTGGAACATCGATCCAAGCTGCTCTCCATCCAAGGCGCCCGGTTTTCTCTCGAAGCTGTTGTGGACGACCTGGGGAGCCACTGAACAAGGCCTGCCGGCTGGATGCAGTTGGATGCATCGGTTGGATGCAGTTGGGTTGTTGTGGTGGAAGGGTCTTTCGCAACGGAGTCAAGGCACCTCAACTGATGATTCATGGCACCATGCTGGTAAGGTGCCAGCTCCCTTCAGCTGATGGTGGTTTGGATATGTTTGGATCATTGATGAGTCTGAGAAAAGCAACAGGTGTGAAATGCTTGCGACAAGTTATGGATTGCTGGAAATGTTGATTGTGAGTTGTGAAATGGTTGCGATCTATGTTATAGTCATATAATGTCATATATGTATTGCTGCTAAGCAGTGGTAGCACAATACAAAAAAAAAAAAACAATGGCCTGGTCCATACTCCACGGCCTCGTGTTGAATCTCTAGATTTCAACATGATACACGACTGCCGAAAGTTGTGATCCGACATGATCTGACAGCATTTCGATTTCCAGATGGTTTCCAGTTTCTGGAGATTGAATCATTTTGCCCCGACTTGAGGGGCATCAGTTTAGATTGGTGGTTGGCGTTGGTTTTGTTTAGTTATGTTAAGTTGCAGTTGCATCAGTTGCCTTTATGCAATATCATATGCAAAACACGCACATATGTGTATGTACACAATTTCATTCAAATTCACATGCATCCACATGCACAGAAAGAGAGAGAGAGAGAGATCATTGTATATGCAATACATGCATGTATGCGCGGAATTGCGTGTGCACATGCTGATATGCATGT
The DNA here is from genome assembly GCA_009767595.1 of Symbiodinium kawagutii. Classification (NCBI taxonomy): domain Eukaryota; class Dinophyceae; order Suessiales; family Symbiodiniaceae; genus Symbiodinium; species Symbiodinium kawagutii. The sequence goes on along the minus strand of VSDK01025442.1, from coordinate 250,639 downwards.
GGACATCTCATCATGTTCGTCCCTTTTCCTGCTGCTTCGGCTTCCAGCCTGTTTGTTAGAGAGAGTTCTAGCCTTTCTTGAGCAAGCTTCCAAGATCTTACAAGTATCAGTTTCAAGTTGCTGAAAGGGAGCTGTCTCAAGTTTTTTCCATTCCGGCGCTTGGCCAGCGCTGCATAATTGCAAATCTTGTGGAAGCTCGAAAGCAGAAACGGCCGTGCGGAGATACGATGATATGCCCTTTCTGATGGCGGCTTGTGATCCGGAAACAAACTTGGCATTACGCGATATTTTGCAACAACGATGGCCTGGAATTCATGAAAATCACAAAATCTCAGTAGTGCTGGAGGCTTTTGCTGTGTTTGTAATGCTCAAGCCGCGAGCCTATTGAATTCCTTGAGAAATCTGACCAAGCATGGCTTGATGATGTTTGATGTCAGCGCATGCCTCCAAGGACAGAAGCTCTGTCAAGGATGTGGAAGTTCCTTGCGTCGCTGTTTGCCTTTCTGGCTCCTTGGCTTACGGCAAGCCTGGGCGTGTTGTCATGCTCAGGTCATAGATTTTCCCTCTCCAAAGGTGAAATCTCAGTGGTCACTACTGATTGATTGATGGTCAATGGCTGTTAATGCTTGTTAACGGTTGTTCCTGGTTGGTGGTCACTACTGTATGTTGATAGTTGTTTTGCACCATCATGCACCATTCACGCGTGCTCCAGCAAGCTCCCATGCTTCCAATGTTCCATTCATAGTCAATAAATCTTCATAAATCCGAAATCGCCTTTGTGTACAATTGTCATTGTTAAAATCAATTTGTGCGATTGAAGTCTTGTTACAATACCGAAAGCTGTACTATCTCTACCCCTTAAGTAATAACCATTCAACAGTGAAGACAGGACAGGTAAACAGATAAGGGCCAGGGAATTGTTTGTTTCCTCATTTGGTTTGGATCAGAAAGTAAGTAGAACGAGTAGAAGTTAATGACAACATTTTAGGAGTACCAGAATGTGTTTACCGGCAATAATCCGGCTAGTCAACTCTCAATCAAGTTTGCCAATGGCAGCCAACTCAATGAACCCAGCCAACCCAATCAATGAACCAATTGCAAATTGCATCCGATCCTTTAGCCTCCGGCTAGCCTCTTGAGACGGCGATGGAGACAGAGAGAGAGAGAGAAAGAAAGTGAGGGTCCACTCCATCCGCAACGTGTCAGTCGTAGCAACATGGTGCAACAGCCCGTGGAGGTTCAGAGAGTGATCAGGACACCTGGAGAGTTTTCACTTGTGGTTTCTCAAGCCAGTTTGGGGTACCCCCAAATCACCCTTTTCAAACCAGTTTTAGTCCGAAACCAACCTTTTTTTGGGTTCCCTATTTTTGAGAAGCACCGACTACTCAATGAAGTTTTCCCGCCGTCCCTTCGCTTGACAGGCTCATGGCATTCGAGATGATGCGCTTGCATTTCATCATGCCTCCGATCTATTCACGACGCTTGCTTCGAGTAATGAAGACACATGCTTGGTGAATAATCTTACCAATGTCCATCCATCATAGAATCATGGCGCCTGGGCACCGGATAAACTGTTGTTTCGATAATTGCCGATGTTTGCTTGCAAACACCCGGGCTGACCTGAGCACGATGATTTTGTAATAGACCTCGGTCCTTGATTTTACAGTGGCCACGTTGGCAGAAGGATTGCAATGATGGCACCTGGCGGTCTTGATTTTATGCAGAGGATGTTGTTCTGAAACCTGGAGCCTTGATTTTAAAGTGTTGTTGGATCATTTGAGTAACATATTGTGACATCAGGATTGGTATTTTATTGGCGCTAATTGGTTTTCATTTTCATTTGGCAATTATGGCATGGTGAACCTCCAATGTTTCCAAACCGTTTGCTGTCCCCTGCGGTGCTGCGACAAAAGCAGGGTCAGGTGTTTGCATAGACCCGCAATCAAGTGCTCCCAAGTGACCTTGGCAATTGTCCATCAGGACTCAGGACGAGTCACATGACCAGTCGCAGTTGCACTTGCTGAAGGACTGCTCTAGGGATTGGACAGATGGTTTCGCAGGGCTCTCTGCGCTTGACGAGCATGGTCATGCGTGGCCGTGGTTGTACAGAATTTGGGTCATCAAAACATCACCAAAGTTGGATTTGTTCAATTCGTTCCTACACTGCCATGAGAAACATTACGGAATCTTATGCAGGCTTATGCAATTTATCAAATGTTTACGATTCACATTACGCCCAGTGCTATCACTTTTTTCTCATGGTTTTGAGCACTATTAATTCTGGCAGAAGTCTTTCCTTATTTCGCATATTTTGCATCTTGGCAAGGAGGATGACAAAAGCGCTGCCGAACCAGGACAGACAGAGATGATTGGGGGCTGGGCAGTGCTTCTTTTGTTCCTCGCAGCTTCTCCAACACAGGTCCCACAAGCTCCTAACCTCCCCGAGAGATTCTTGAAGGATTTGAAGGGACGAGTGAGTCAATCATTCAAGGTCTTCAGACTATGAGAAACCGTGCGCTACTAGTTGTCCTCCAAGGGTTTCTGTACATGGGTTAGCTGCATGAATGCAAGCTAGACGCCGGCAACCAGCCATTGCGCCCGGACAGCCATCAGCAGTCGTTGCTCCTTGAAGCACTTGCACAGCAGGACGCTCCAAATTGATTGCTTCTTCCCTTTCGGAAGCTGAGCAGAAAATTGTCACTGCAACAATCCGCCGATTGGCCATGAGTTCGTGTAAGATAGACCCTTGGATGCATTCATTGCCATTTCATGCCGTCATCTCCCTGCAGATGTGGGCTTTGCGTTCTGCTTTCAGCGATTCCCTGTAGTTGGATGACGGATGAAGATATACAGTAATATGTTTATATAATCTATGTATTTATATATATATATGTATATATTTATATTTATATAAATGAATATGTGTGTGTAGATTGTGGATTTCAGAGGTGACAAACGTAGGGAAAGTGTGGGAAAGTCCGGGCTTTTGCATGAAGTCGTGGGAAAGTCTTCCTTTGTCGGCGTAGTAGTGCAAGTGTGACATCTCATCACTTGGCAAGCGGACATGAGGAAAGTCGACCCCTCGCCCGGGCCTTCTGTGTCATGTTAGGCTTGCTTTCAAACTCCTATGGTTGTTGTTGAGGTAGATTGGTTGTGAAATACGGACGAAGATATGAGTAGCCTCAGGCAATGGGGTTGTCCCACCAGCATATGCAAAGATGCAAGGGTCCGACGAAAAGATGGGAGACACTGACCCAGTGATTCAGTGACTGCCGCCCTGGGTGTCGGTGTCCTGGATGGTCCTGGATGGTGCCGAGCATCAGAGAGCTTAGGAGGAGGCTATGTCTATGAAGCTCCAAAGCCTCCTGCAAGCGTTGCGAGGATGTTTGGATGAGAGGACTGCCGGGCTAACAGCTTTCCATAGCTTTCCGCTTGAGTTGCCCCCAGCATCCCCTGCTAGCCCCCACTGATCAAACATGATCAAACCCATCAGGAAACTGTGAATCTCTGTGCATGTACTTGGGAAAGGTTGGAAAACGCCTGGTATTCTTTTTGAAACATGGCAGAAGCGGTTGGCCCAGTGGCTTTTTTCCCACCTTGCGAATGCTTCAATACATTCTTTCATCAGTGCTGAATCCTACCCCATTGATGTTCATTGGCGAGCAAGTGTGCACCCTAAATGTATACAGGCACATCCCAAAGTTGGTTCCTACGTTTTGAAAGGTGCAGTAGGTAGTTCAACATTACTCGCGATTCCTGTTTCTGCTGACCACGACGTCCTCTCTAGCTGGACCCCGCAGTGGTTTTGTCGCTTATCCGGCGGGTTGAAGGGACCGCCTGACCGGCTTGAAAAGGAAGAGGCTGTCTGCCGAATCCAAGCAACTTCTCAAAGAACAGCAGCTTGGAGTCGCAATGTTGGCGGAAGATGTTCGAGAGAGAGAGATGGCTATGGGTCAATATTAACCAGCCAATAATGAGGGATAATAACCAACAAACTATAGGGAAACAATGGTTAATGATGCTTCATCCAGGAACCTGCCATTCTTTTCATGAGCAGTGTTGAAGTCCATCACGGATTTCTTTGCGACTGGAGGCATCACGTGGCCCATGTTGGCTCCCCACCAGCCAACCCATTGGCATTTGACCACAGGTACTGGTAGATTTGGCACAGCATTGACGTAAGGAAAGAAGAGGGCAAGGAATACGCAAAAGATGTGAAGGGCATCATGGACTTGATCAAGAGCGTGGAAAATCCTGCAGGTGGGGAGTGGGGAGGGGTGGTCATGTAAAGCCACCAAGTTCACTTCTGAACTGCAGTCCGGCCATTCGATCCGCTTCGCCCGCAAGAGTAGCACAGGTGTTCAATTTATCTATATATTGATTACAATATATGAGTTCATATCCAATGACGGTATGTTTAATACTATTCAGTGGATTGTAGCTCAGAGGTTTAAGCTGTACAACTTGAAATCATCCAACATAGCTCAAGCAGCAGGCGCTCAGATGCATGAAGCATGCATCGACCGTTCAAGACTCCTTATCAGTCATCATAGTGGGTAAGCTCACCAGATGCACAGAAAGACACAAAAGGACAGGGGAGTCCTGTGCTACGGTGGCTGTTTGGTATTCGCAGGGCGCTGTGTTGATGATTCACTGGCGGTCTTGAGAGCCGAACAAATCCCTGCAGGAATGACATGTAGTGTATCATGGTCATAGCCGTTGGATGCTGTTGGTCATATCCTCCCACTTTTTTGCATGCTCATACCATATTCTGCACGTTTCCACGCTATGCAGGAAATCACTGCCTCTTGCTTCTAAAGTTTTGCTGTCAACTTTTCTTTTCCCTGCATCGCGGCAGGCATGGAGCAGCCTTGGAAGGATGACAACAAGGAGGTTTGGGTCTCACAACCTTTCCCAATGCTGGATTCATTTCGAAGAATTTTGTTATAATTCATTTGATTTTTTTCTGACCTATCTAATGCATATAATATCATCATATTTCTGCGTTACCATTCATACCGTATCATGGGCATTGATGATCTGTCAGCTCTACGGCAAAGCCTGGGACAACACCAGCAACAACTGGCAATCAGCTGCTAGGCTCTGGAACAGCTCTTGAAGAAAACCACTGAAGCAGAGAGCCTTGGCCCAGCCCAAGTCTTTGATTGCTTGTTTTGCTTGCTTACTTGCTTGTTTGTGTGTTTCTTTGGTTGTTTTGTTTTGTTTTGTTTTGGGCTCCGGTCGTACGTAACGACGCGGACAGATGTCTGCAATTCTCATTGTGACAGAGTGTGCATGTTTATTTTTCCCCACGCCTGTCAAGTGAAATCTCTCCGGGAGGGGACAGGGTCGGCTGGACCATCATGTTGACGTTCGCTTGCGCTGTGCAACGATGTTGATGCTCCGGGAGGGGACAGGGTCGGCTGGACCATCATGTTGACGTTCGCTTGCGCTGTGCAACGATGTTGATGCTCCGGGAGGGGACAGGGTCGGCTGGACCATCATGTTGAAGTTCGCTTGCGCTGTGCAACGATGTTGATGCTCCGGGAGGGGACAGGGTCGGCTGGACCATCATGTTGACGTTCGCTTGCGCTGTGCAACGATGTTGATGCCCCGGGAGGGGACAGGGTCGGCTGGACCATCATGTTGAAGTTCGCTTGCGCTGTGCAACGATCCTGGAGAGGCTTGGAGACCGCATAGCTCGTGAAAATGAGAAACCGCATAGTTCAACTTGACAAGGGTGATTTATGAGTTTCCATGCTGATGATATTGAAAATATATGTTTTGTAGCTGCAGTGCGGGGCTGCAGCTGCTAAAACAGATCTTTTTTTGGTCTTCCAAGGTCAACATCAAGTTATTCACGCGGCCGCAGGACATGTTAGCCGTGTGCCAGCCAATTAGTAAGGCCCAAGAGTTCATTATGTCATTCTCGCTCAATAAAAGTGCTGTGCCTAGGACACGATGCAAGCACTTGGCAAGGATTAGGATGGCGAGTGGGCCTTGGATGTTAGTTCTGCCAAGAAAAACAAATTTTTACAAGAAACATTGTTTCGCGCAAGCATTTTTGGTGGACATAAATGAAGCCCACACACTTCTGAACAAAGAGGTTCAACCTTGCTGAGCCCCAGAACAGATAGAGCCAGTAAGGAATTCTTGGATGCAGCGGGCCCTCCATGAGTGCAGACAAGTGATGTATTGCGCTGTTCTTGCGCAAAATGCAGGGGAAGAATTAAGTTCATTGGGCCTGTCCCATGCAGCTTCTGCGGAAAACTAGAATGTTCGCTGTTGTGAACAAAAGGCGAACATGCACTTTGCCACCCCAGGTCGACCCTTGCGTTTTCTGCGCTGTGCAGGGATGTTCGCTTTTGTTTACAAAAGGCGAACATCTATTTTTGAACCAAAGATTGGTTCTTGCGTTTTTTGGCATGTAAAGAGGATGTTCGCAATTGTTTACAAAAGGCAAACGGGTGATTTGCTAAGCAGGAAACATGCATATATCTCCAGGAAGGTCAAAGGCGAACATGAGCCTGCGTCCAAAATACGGTTTTCTTGACATCGTTCGCTATTGGTTAACCAAGGCCTGCAAATAATGAAAGGAATTTGCTTGGAAAAGTTTTCTCATCTTGAGTGGTCAAATCGGTTTGCGCTTGCTGGCCAAAAAGTTGACCTTGGGAGGGCCAAGGTATCACAATGGAGGATTGCAGAATTTGGGGCGTTCGCTGCTTTGAATGAAAGGCGAACATGAACTTTGTCAGCCAAAGGTTGGCTTTTGCGGTTTCTGCGCTGTACAGGGATGTTCGCTTTTGTTTACAAAAGGCGACCATCCATTTTTCAACCAAATTTTAAGGTCGGCCCCTGCGGTTTCTGCGCTGTACAGGGATGTTCGCTTTGTTTACAAAAGGCGAACCTCCATTTTTCAACCAAATTTTAAGGTCGGCCCCTGCGGTTTCTGCGCTGTACAGGGATGTTCGCTTTTGTTTACAAAAGGCGAACGTCCATTTTTCAACCAAATTTTAAGGTCGGCCCCTGCGGTTTCTGTTCTGTACAGGGATGTTCGCTTTTGTTTACAAAAGGCGAACATCCATTTTTCATGCAAATTGAGCCGTTTTTCTGGCTTTTGCAATATATGTACAAAGGGCTTTTGCCTTTCCTATGCAAAGGTGTGTGGGGAGATTGTCTTCGGCAACAAGCGGTAGGTCTAGTCACTTTTGGTGATTTGAGGTGATTGCTAGAGGCGGAGAAAAGTCACACCCAGCCCTGCATTGCTTCAGTTTCTTGAGCCAAGCAGATCAGACGTTGAAACTTCAATTTGCAAGAGCTTCTGGCTCACGGTTTGAAAGATTCCAAAATGACCAATTAATGCTCTAAAACAGGACTCAGATTGTGCATCCTGCATTGCGCAGCACGATGCAGAATGCTGGCTGAAAAGAGAAAAAATCACGCCAAAAATCAGCCAAACGTTGCATATAGAAATATATGTTCACACCTATAGACCTTAACGTTGCTGATTCTTGGCGGTTGCATGGCACACATTATGTACATGTAGTGGACACGTGTTGCGTGGCACATATGCTAAAGCTAATGAGGCCTACAAAGGCTAGAGTGGAGATGGGGCAATAGGAAGCGCAGCCTCGACAGGCTGCAGAAGCGAATCCCGATTGAATCCCTAGATGAGGATCGATATCTCGTTGTTTTTTACATATATATAAGGAAATACCTTATTTTATCGGTATCCCAGGGTTGCATGTTTACAAATTATTTGTGGATAGTTACATATCACCATAACGAATCAAGATCATTTTCCTCGGAAGGAAAATACCGAACAAATCCACACAGCCTGCCCATGCAGGCGGGACTGCTTTTGGCCAAGAAGATCGACTGTTGCCTCGCCAGCTGGCCGTTCCAGCTCCAGAAGTTTCGGGCCTCTTTGGGCCGTTTCCCAGTGAAGAGATGTTGAAACAAGGTTTTGATTATGTAAATAAAACTGATGTAAATTGGGGTGACTTGCTATAACCTAATACGGTGAAATTGGATCCCTGGCTACCTAATGCGGGCATCAAACCACCGGCTGGATTTCCAAAAAAAATGTTACAACTATGTTTGTCCGATTTGGGCGCCATCATTTTTCACAATGGCATAGTGAGTCAAGTCATGTTTTTGACCAACACATGCTTGATGCCCGCTGCGCTCGCTGCTGGCCGCTGCTAGCAGTGCAGGCTCGCTGCTTGCTCCTGTGGGTGCCGGCTGTGCATGGAAACCATTTTTGTTTTCTCGTTGTCAAAGAGAAACTGTGTGTGAGAACTTTGGTTCAAAATTTGAGCTAGCTAGCCTAAAATGGCCCGAAAAGTGCGCCATGATGTCAAGAGGAAACCATATGGTCAGGGACGGGCTGCAGTGCAGAAATTCCGTCGGAAGACTCTAGCACTGGAAGTGGCAGGGCATCTACATGAGGGGTTGGATCACGATCGCATTCTTCGCACTGGTCAACTATTTCCAAGAGGAACGTTGAAAAACCGTGACAACCGAGAACTCTTCAAATCATGGGTCCATAAGTTTGAGGGCAGGGTGTTCACCAAACCGTTGCTGCGACAAGTGATTCGTGTTTTGATGCGTTTGCTCCGAGACATACCCCTGGATCCGTCTAAGCCACATGGTGTGTTTGTGACCCAGCAGAGCAAGCGGCTCCGATATTTAGTCAGGCAGGCCCGACGATTGAAGGCATCGGAGTTGCAAAAAAAATGTAAGTATTTATGTTCAAATGGTTTTGGTGGAGATAGTGCCCCCTAACTTGCCAAGTTTGGCTCAAACGCACGCCTGTGAATCCCTGAAGGAAAAGAAGAGTCAGGACCATCGGCATAAATGTGCAATGATTGCCCTGAGTCAGTATTCTACTTTTTTCAATCCTTGCCCAACCCTTGTTCGCTCCTCCATCCGAAGCTGCATCCAGCAGGACGCTTCCATGGACAACCTTGAAACGCAACCGTTGGCCAGCGACTCAATTTTTCAACTAACTTCTGGTGCACTTGGTGCAGGTGATCAGCTGAATTTGGAACATATGGCATATGGTTCTTGTTTAGCATGTGTGAGGCAGGTGATACTATTGAGAACGAGGCATGGTCTCTAACCAGAATGTTGTGTTGATATGCAACTTGCATGATTGGTTCTTTATCCATCGACATGTGCACAAGGGGTTCAACTCACACAGGACTTCGACATACCTGCTTGTGGCCCTGGTGGCTGGGAGGATGCTGAGGCTTGGAACCTTATGTGCATGTCTGTGTGTGTGCCATGGGTATGAAGTGTAGCATATTGTGTATCATCGTTCGGTATGCTATGTCTAAGTGAGCCACCCGTGTGCTCTGGCTTGCGCAGGCTGACCGTGAGGCTGACGACTTTCAGGCCCTACGTGTGACTGTGTTTGTTTGGCTGAGTATGTGTGGTTTCAATGCAGGAGGAGCGTGCTGCAAATGTGCGTGCTGCCTGTGTTCACCAGGACTGGGGTGGCAGTTGGGTTGTGGTTGGCGTTGCAGCTGTGGTTGCTGTTGTTGCTGCAGTTTTTTGATTTAGCTTTGTCACAGTTTATCGTTGTTGCTGCGATTGTTTGTGTGAATGGCATTGCTTTTGCTTCCAGGATGGATGCAGCAACTGCACTGATTTCGACGAGACCTTTGCCGAGGTTTGCCCTTTTACTTTCCTCTTCAAGTGCAGATTCAATGTCCATGCCATGTTTGACCGTAATTGATTGGGATGTTTTTTGTTCCAGGATCAATGGGGCGACAATGAGCACGATGAGATGGTCACTGATAAGGTCTGGGTTTTCGTTTTTCGTTTCCAGTGCAAAATCTCTCAAGCTGTGATTTCTTTTCATTGCAGGATCCTGCAGTCTGGGATGAACATGATCAGACGCATGCTGATGAGGTCAGGTCTGTGCTTCCATTTTTCTTTGCTAGTGCTGTTTCAATTGCCTTGCAGGACCAATTGCGTCTCTGGGAGAATGATGATGTGATTGCGATTGCCGATGAGGTTTGCGCTGCTGTTTGTCATTTTTCTGTTTCAACATGTGGCAAGTTCAGGGGTGATTGAATTTTTTGATGCCAGGATGGACCTGGCAGCAGCCGCGACCATTCTGCAGACTATGCTGAGCAGGTCTGTCTTGGTATGTTTCAATTTCACCCATGTTTGTCATAGTGCTTTGCTGCCAGGATGGATGGGGTGGCTGCGATGACCCTTGGGTTGGCAATGCTGAGAAGGCTTGAGCTTCTGTCGACGTGTCTTTGGTTCAGCCATGTGTTGATTTCACGCAGGACGAATCTGCCTGCGACTATGAGGCCTACAAGGCATTCTTTGAGCTCAAACCATTTGATATGGAATGCTGAGATGCAGCAAGCCTTACACTAGCAATGTTGAGTAGGTCTGTGCTGCTTTGTGTTTGTACCCATGTCCATTCCTTAGTACTCTCTTGGTTCCAGGACGCAGTTGGCTGTGATGTTCACGAGGGCGAGCAGGTCTGCCATGCTGTGATTTTGCAAGTTTGCTGTCCAATATTTGATTTTCGTGCTTGCTTGCCAGGATGGACGTGATCAAGACGAAGGATGGGAGGTTCAGGTGGGGAACATTTTTTTGTGAGTCCTCAACTGTAGTTGTTGTTGGCTGATGCTTTTTGGCAGGCAGTCGGACAAATCGGTGATCCTCTGTTGACTTTAGTTGTGCCAAACTCAGTTTTTATTTGATTCAAAAGTGGCTCTGAAAAATGCATTTTGTTTCGAGGCCAGTGATCAACTAGAGCATGGCTTCCAGGCCAGCGCTTTTGGTTTCTAACCTGGATCAAGTTTGCTGTCATTATTATTTGTGTTCTCTGTGTTCTTCGCTTTTGTTGGATTGCAGGTTTCTGATGAAGTTTGGTTCCAGATGATGGCAGAGTACCGTGGCTTTATGGATGAGTATCGGGAGAATGTTCACTGGTGTATTGACAACTTGCAGGCCAGATTCCTCAGTGTATGTGGGCTTGGGGTCAGTGATGCACAGTCTTGATGTTTGCGTAGGACTTTTGTGATGCTGCAAATTCTGCTGATGTCATCGAGGCTCATGATGTGAATTGTTTTCATTCCTCCAGGGTGGAAATAATGTCCAAAGATGTCGTCCTGCGCAGGTCTCAGACGGCGAAGCAGCTGAGCTTCAAGTTGAGGCTGGGTGGCCATTGCAAGCTTTGCTTCATTGACCGTTGTTTCTGTGGCAGGAATGGCCGGAGTGGCCAGATCACCTTGTGCGGCCCTTGTGTACTTGTCTTGTTCTGTGCATGTGTGGCTTTGTACTGCTTTGTCCGTTTGAGGCTACAGCCAACCTCTTTGAGCAATTGCAGCACTTGAACGCCAGGGTCTTGTACTCTTGTGATCGCTTTGCTATCCAACAGTCTTCGTTCACGTGCTTTGGCTCCGCTGAGGAAGTGGATTTTAGTGCAGCATTGAATACTTGGTCTGCCAACGCCTCAGCATGTTCAAAAAATCAGGATGATGATGCCAGTGTTTTATTCACATGCGTCCAAAAGACCAAGTTCAGGAAGTTGCAACAGATGAGCAATGGGATGCTTTCGTGCGTGAGGCAAGTTTTGTTTTACTTTTTCTTGTTGCCATGCAATATATGCATGGCTGTGGGAGGCCTTGGGGGAGTATATGTGGAATGCTGGGGGCTAAGAGCGATGCTGCTTCGTGCTCGTGCATGATTAGCGTGTTATTCTTTTGCTTTGGATGCTTTTGTGCTCTTCCTGCAGGAAGATGGAGACCATGTCAACTTGGAGGATGGCCAGGATCGAAATTTTGAGGGATTTGACTTGATGACTTGAGTTGTTTGATTGTAGGCTGAGTGGATTGTGCGTTGCTGGCAGGAACTTTCCCTTCCATCTTGTCACCCTTCAGTGACAGTGATGAAGCAACATTTTGACATGTGCTTGGCAGGACTCTGGAGGTCATTCTGCAACAGAGAAGTGCAAGGACAGTTCTTTTGCAATGTTTTCAAGTGAGCTTATTGTAATACTGGTTGACAAATTTGATTGCGTGTTGTGGCAGGACGATGGTTCCGAGATTTTGGAAGCAGATCAGGAACGAATGAGTTTTCGGTTACTTTTGGTTTGAGTTTGCAAACTGCTTTCTTTTTTTTTTCAACACTTGTCGCATGTGCCAGTGCTGCAGGACATTGCGTGCCAGGCTTTGCAGAATGACGAGGATTCAACAGCTTTAGCAGTGCATACTGTTCAGTAACCGTGACAACATCAAGCTCTACCTGTTATTTGTTCACTGGTGCAGGATGAAAGCGGTGGTGCCTCTACGTTGGCTTGCAAGGACTGCAGAGTGCTTGGGTGCCAGTGTGTTTCTGCATTGCGACGCTCAAATCCTGTTTCAGGACCATGGCAGTTGTGCCACTGTGCTGGACAGCGAGGACTGTTGCCTTGTATGCCTGAATGCTGCTAACAATTGTGATCAAGTATGATCTTTTTTCATTATGCAGATTCCTTGGTGAGGATCATGGTGCTTGTGCGGCTTTCTGGGGGAAGGACGATTGCTGCAACTCACTGAGCGCAAACAATGTTATTCTTGATGTGCTGCTGTTCCAGGACGATGAGTTGTGGGAGTGGGATGATAAGGACTCTTGCTTTGCGTGACATGTTCCTGCAGCCTAAGTACTAGATGCAGTTTGTGCTACGATGTTCTTTGTCATTGGTTACTGAACTGTTGCCTTTTCAATCAGGATTTGCAGATGCGCAAGGATCAAGATCTGGCCCATCAAATTGCATCCTGGGAACGGGTTGCAAATGATGGGGGCCCAACATCAGCACGTGCCCCAATGTTGAGCACCCCCCCGCCAAATCTGAGAGAATCTTTCATCCAAGACTTGCCAACTCCTCCTTGTGTTCCCCACCCCATGAAAAAAGCCCAGCTTGCAGCAGCCAAAAGGTTGGAAAAGGAGATGAAAGAAAAAGAAAAGAACGAGAAGAAGAAGAAGACTGAGACTGAGCCAGAAAGAAAGAAGCCAAGATCTAAGACTACTGACCAACCAGACACAGACACCGTGCCAGAGACTGAGAGCAAGATCAAGAAGGACAAGAATACTAAGAACACAGATGGCAAGAAGACGAAGACGACGAAGAAGAAAGCCATGACAGATGGAAATCAGAAAAGGGCGCCCAACAATGGTCCTTTGACGGAGGCAATGCGGAGCTACATCCAAGACATGCGAGACGATGGAGTTGACTATCAGCTTGCTTTGAAGATGTGGAAATCTTCGGCAAAGCGAGCTGAGATTGTGAACAAGCTTTCGCCTAGTGAGCAGAAGCGTCGTCGATACTAGTGTTTTGTTTGTAGTTGGCTGGTTCCAAACCTTTTTGGCTAACAGGTAGCAAAGCTATGGCCTGCAAGATCATAGTGTGATGTGTAATGACGGGATTTGCTTTCCATGGTGCGTGCAAGTGTTTTCTGTGGGTGTTTGTTGTTATCTCAATTGGTGCTAAATATAAGCTGGTTAAGAGTAAATTACATATGTTGTTTGGTTTGCTTGTTTTTGGGGTGTGATCTCCATTGCACATCATTGGATCCTTTCGTGCGGCCTTTGTTTTGAAACAACGTGCAGACTGAAGTTCTGCACTTGGGGGCCGGGGGAGAATGAGGTTGGACGAGGTGGCTACCTTCTCAACATGTGTGAATGTGACATGTTTCCATCGTGCTTGTCATGTGTAAATGTGATGGTCGCTTTGTCCAAACATATTCTTGGCTGGGTTTGTGAGGACAACACGTGATGTACCATGTGTTGGATTTCACTAGTTGCAAAGCAACGCAATCCTTAGACCACGAGAGACAGACAAAAATCGGCTGCCCCGCCAGTTTCTTGAACCGAACGATTTTTGCTTTAGTATATATTTATATATATGAAGTGGAAAGCTGTCATTGAAGTTCAAATCATTTGGTGTTTGCAGGCGATGTGCGTTGGACTTTTCTGGCTTTGTAGTGGTGCGCCCCCCTGCTGCCCCCTGCTTGTGCATTGCGTGCATAGTGAATGTTGCTTTGTTTGCTTGCAAGAGTTCATTCAGTGCTGTGTTTTGCTCAGCATGATTTTATGCAGCCTCGAAATTGTCTTTGAAAACACACTGGTCCTTGCATCAGAAGCTCAAGCCGATTTTTCTTGAAGTGCTGGCCCGTGTTTTGACAGCAGCTTTTTCGCCATGCAGTTTTCGCATTTGGCGATTTTGCTGACTGTGCTACTCAAATCCTTGGGGGAGGTGAACATCTGTGATTCCACGCACGTGCAGGAGGAGTTTGCCGGTGTTGGCAACATAGCGTGCGCTGCAAGGTTGTTCGATTTGAGATCAGCACGCCGTGATGTTCCTTAGCTACATGATGGATACTAGAAGGAAACACACATTCATCGGAGTTTTTGGAATTGTAGTTAGCAAGTAGTTCATGCATGTGACCTGAAGGTCAAGTACAATGTCTTGATGGACCTGTTGACAACGGCAGGTTTTCTCAGCGCGCTACAGGGAGTGCCTTGAAAACAATATCTATCGAACATGCATGCGTGCGTGCACGATGTGTTACTGTGTTTTTTGTTTGCAGCCTGCTGCCATGTCATTTGCAGAGCATTGTGGAGCTGCTGCAGGTCAGGACGCTTCGATCCACCTGTTTGTACTGGGTGGCACCTCCATGTTCAACGTGGATATTTTTGGCAAGGGGGTCCACAGGAAGAACATTTACGAGGGCTCGAGGCTGGGTGTGCTGGGTGCATTGATGCTGACATGCTCACATGCTCACATGCATCAAACTGTCCAAAAACATGTCTGTGTAATGGAACTTGTGCGCTTTCAATTTCTTGCTGTGAACATGTTGAAGGAAGTCGCAAACATCGGTGTGTGAGACGGGCCAACAGGCTCATACGGCGGGTGATTTACCTGCTTCCTGATTGCATTAGTTTCCATGTCAGTGTCCAACTCATCTCGAATATATTTATTTGCTTACTAACTGCTTTAGTTTTCTAATCAGTGTCCAACTCATGACCAGTAAGTTTAATTAGTTCCTGATTGCAGTAGTGTCGCCATCAATGATCAATTCATCGCCAGTAAAGAGACCAAGTGATTCCAGTATCTTGGGTGCCCCAGGTGCGAATATGCCTTTCGCAAAGGCGTGCATTACTGCATCGAGCAACCCATGTCGACTCTCTTATGGACTTACCGACCTGTTGAGGCGTGGAAACACCCAACCTAGACTTTGAAAAACATGCGTGTTCAGAGTGGCTCCACAAGCTAGAACGAAATCGCCAAGTGGCCAGGAGATGCTCAAACGGCGCAAATGCCATGCCATTTCGGTGCCTTTGGGCGCATTTGGCGCTCGCAGCGAGAGACATGGCTAAAGGATTGTTTTTTTGAGATATGGCATACACTGAAAAGCAGTTTATCTTATGGTTCAACCCTTGGAGCCATTGCTGCCTGATCTAAGGAAAAGGATCACTTTGTTCACCACTGCTCCATACCTCCTCGGTTTAGGCGAAAAAATCGATCCTTTGGTCAGGCCATCTGAATCAGTGTGCCAGTGACATGATGACTTTGTAAGTTCAATGAACTGATGATGCTTACCATTGTGCCATTGAACATCAGCGAGCAATTGTCCAGGGAACGGCTGGCAAGACTCAAGAGTTCGTTGAACCTGAAGCTTGTTCGACACTACCGAGATCGAGCTGGTGTTCCCAAGATTCAGGGTGGCCCTCACTTGACCGAGTCAGGAGCATACCCGATTCGTTTTGGCTTAAAGGCTTGGTGAATGGTGAGTGGGATTGAGTTGGGTTTATCAACCAATCTTGGCTAGGAGATTCAAAATTTTCCCACATTTTGAAACCATCGTTCAAGTACTGCAGCATCATTCCTCATTTGGGTGCAGGTGTTTTTTTCAAAGCAACAAAGCCTTGAGAAATCTTGTGTTATCGAATTCGAATAGAGCTGTCATAAACCAGACATTGTTTGGAGTTCCTTGTTTCAATTACCCGTTTGTTTTCTATCTCAATCCCACGGCTTGGCTAGGTAGCTTCCCTGGTCAGCAACCATGTGAACTTTGGTTGCATTTCAAGCTGAGTTGATTCATAATTAGATTGCGTGTGAGCAACCAGATTGTGAGTCACCTGGTTCATATTCGTTCTGAAGCTGCCCCGAGGAAAGCCAAAGCGCCTGGTATTGAGCCAGACGCAGGCCTCCATTTCCAAGATATCGGTGACGATTCCTCGGACAGTGGACTTGAGCAAATGCTCGATTGACGCTGTCATCTTTTGAGCTTCGGGGTGTTGAACAGCCATGGTCAAAATGCCCATGCAAATTCGAAAAGGTTGGTTAGCGTGATGTGATCATGCTTTGGATTGCCAAACCGACACAAGTGGGGAAAACAACTTGTCAACACCTTTGCTTTAGCTGTGTCAGTCTTGGATCCTTCTGAGCTACATGGATTTTTTGATTGTTGACTCTGACACTTTCGATCCAGCTGTTGGAAATCAGTTGCTTGGAATCAATCATAATTCATTGCGAATGCAAACTTGATGATGTGCCATCTATTGCCCAGAGTGAGTGTTTGCGTCCTCGAGTCCTCTCCTGACCTGGCCTTGCTCCCACCAACCAGGGGTGTTCTTTGGCAGCATATCTTGGATCCCATTCCAGGCGAATTGACGTACATGAAATTCACGTTTTGTTTGAAATTTCATGAAATTCACGATCTCCTTTCCCGTTGTTTGTGAAATTCACGGCTCTGATCATACCAGCTACTTCGCAACAGTTGATATTTCGTGAATTTCACGTGTGATCGCTGTGATGTATGACTCACTGATTGTGAAATTCACGTTTTGACACAGGGTTTTGAATTATGTGATGTTGTTTGTGAAATTCACAATCCATCCACCTATTTGGTTAGTGAATTTCATGTTTTTCTTTACCAGTATAGTTCCACTCAACGTGAATTTCACGTTTGTGAACGTGAATTTCACGATCAGTCCATGAAATTGAAGTGAAATTTGAAGTCTTACATATTCAAGAACAATGGTTTGTACCAAATTTGTAAAAATCTGAAAACGTGAAATTCCGTGAAGATAGCAACATAAATCATCTATGTGAGTAGCTGAACGTGAAATTTCGTGAAATTCACATGTCCCAAAATGAGGTGTGTGGGCTGAGCTTCGGTTGGGATTGCTATGCTGCTAAGCTGCATTCTTCCATGTTGCAGCAGCTTTCGATACAGTCTGCACATAGAAATCCACCATTGTCCTGCATCAGGGCTGCGACAAAAGAAGATGATCCTGGTGTAGAACGACCATCGAAAGCAAACATACCATCCCGTGAAACCACCAAGGGAGCAAGCAAAGGCAAGCAACAAGTTCTAGCAATCTTGGCAGCGAAAGGCCTTGGCCTTTTCAAAGGAAAGGGACAAGGGAAGACAAAAACAAGCCCAGCAAGCGCAGCTTCAGCTGATCCTGAGGGATCCACCAAGAAGAAAGGTGCATCATTAGACACTGATGAAGAGAAAACATCGAAGAAAGCAAAGCACACAGCAGAAGAGCCAGAGGTATCGACCAATAAAAAAGCAAATCAGTCAGACGCTGATCCAGAAAAGCCATCGAAGAGAGCAAAGCAGGCAACAGAAGAGACAGATGCGCCAACCAGCAAGAAAGCAAAACAGACAGACACTGACGTAGAACAGTCGTCGAAGAAAACAAAGAAAGCAACAGAAGAGCCAACAACAATGGAGCCACCAATTAGAAAGAAAGCAAAGCAGTCAGACTCTGATGCAGAAAAGCCACCAAAGAAAGCAAAGCAGGCAACAGAAGAGCAAGATGCATCGACCGGCAAGAAAGCAAAGCATGCAGACACTGAGTCACTGAGGCAGAAAAGTCATCGAAGAAAGCAAAACAAACAACAGAAGAGCCAACAACAATGGAGCCACCGATCAGCAAGAAAGCAAAAGAGGCAGACGCTGAGGCAGAAAAGTCATCGAAGAAAGCAAAGCAGGCAACAGAAGAGCAAGATGCATCGACCGGCAAGAAAGCAAAGCATGCAGACACTGAGGCAGAAAAGTCATCGAAGAAAGCAAAGCAGGCAACAGAAGAGCAAGATGCATCGACCGGCAAGAAAGCAAAGCATGCAGACACTGAGGCAGAAAAGTCATCGAAGAAAGCAAAGCAAACAACAGAAGAGCCGACAACAATGGAGCCACCGATGAGTAAGAAAGCAAAAGAGGCAGACGCTGATGCAGTGAACCTGCCAAAGAAAGCAAAACAATCAGCTGAAGAGTCAGCAGAGCCAGAACCATCGCGCAAGAAGAAAACCAAGGGGCATGGCACTGATGCAGAACAGCCATTGGCTGAAGAGCCAACAACGCCAGAGCGACCGACCAAGAAGAAATCCAAAGATCCAGACGCTGATGTAGAGAAGGGATGGAAGAGACAGCAACAATCAGCAGAAGAGCCACAGCCATCGACCAACAAGAAAACTAACCAGCACAACCATGAGGGAGAGACCAAGGAGACAAACCAAGCGGCAGCTACAGAAGAGAACTTTAAGATCGTTCCATCGCCTCATACTATGTTCTTTCCTTACAGGGTTGCAGGTGCGCCAGTGCCAGCAACCACCAGCCCAAAGGACGGAGACCAACCTGCCGAAGCATCGACAACGAACAATGCTGCACAAGACCCAGAGCATACAAAGAAATCACAGGACAGGGGCAGCCCAGAGCAGATGAAACAAACTAGATTGGATGATTTGAAGAGCGTGGTCCGAACACCAAGGGTATATCCAGTTGCACAGTTGGCCAAAAACAATGTCGAAAAGAAACAACTTACATTGTGCAGTTTGTGGACCAAGCAGGAGAACCCAACAGAGAACCAAGGCCTGGTCCTGACAGCTGAAAATGGTCAAACATACATGACATGATATGATTTTTTAGGAGGAACATTGATCACTTTTGGCACAGGTGTACTTTTGAATGCACACCAAGTGCAACTGATGCAGGTGCTGAATTGAACGCCCATGGAGGTGGGTGGAATGATGATTGGTATGGTGATTGGAATGAGCAAGAGTGGAATTCAAGTGATTGGACACAGAATGAGTGGAATCATGAGGGCGGCTGGGATGCTGAAAGCAACTGGGCGCCTACCGAGCAGCAATCCAGCGATTGGAAAGATGTTGATGAAAGTAGGTGGGAAGGTCATCAATGGGATGATGGTGAGAATCCTCGATCATGGAAACTCGACTGCTTTACGCTTGAAGTTCATAGATGCTCGTATTTCTTCACTATAGACTATAGATATGAAAACAAAAACCAGTGGTGAACACGCCTGTGCCCAGGAGACGTTCTGATACATCAACTACGATTCCACAGGTGCATTCTTCGCTTGATCAAATTCAAACAGCCATCTTTATGGTCTTGAATGAGTCACTTGATTGAGTTTCAACATCCAAGCCATCCCTCCGAACCAGGATGGTGTTGTCAGGGGCCTGGCTGTCCGTGATGAGAAAGGACGATTGCATAGGGCCAGCAGCTCAGAATTGCTTTTGTCCTTGGTTTCGTCTTCAGCTTGCTTTCCTCCAAAATCCTTGAGGTAAAACACCTTTCGGAAGATCAGAAAAGCATGATTCAGAATCTTTCAGCCCCCAGTCAACTTGATGTTAAGGAGCGCTGCGATATGTTCACCAAAGCTGTTTTAGTGATTGTTTCAAATGTCTTGCTTACAAAACACAATTCTTGTAGGTTGTGGATAGTCATCATATTCTCAGGAGCGACGGTGCTTGTACGCAGCCATGGATCGGAGATTTGACCGTGGAGGCTTGCAAATCAAGTCAAACAAGTTCTTGATGAATCCCACACAATTTCATGATCATAGCTGTTCACCATTCAATGCTTTTTGCAGACCTACCTGCAGAGCTGATGGAGAAGTATGCTGCTGCTGCTGGAAACCACACCAAGAAGCAGGTAGCTCAAAAACGAGATTTGACACTTCTTAGAACTTATATTATCAATATGTGTGAATTTCTGGCTTAGGTTCCAGCTGCTCAAACAGTTTCTGCTTGCAGATGAGATGCGCCTTGGCCACATTTCAGGTGTAGCCCCAGCTGCAGTGCTTGCATTGGGTGATAGCTGAACCGTGCAGCCGTCCTAGGCGCAGTGTGGAAGTTGTGGGCTCGGTTTCTTCGAGCTTCGGTGGCATGCGTGAAACACAATCAAGAATTAACATTATGACTATTGTTTGAACCTGTGCATTGCTGCTTCAGGAAGAACCGATCAAAGAACGATGATGTTTACTTGGAGATGTCCCTTTTTGATCTGGAGCAAAAATATGGATCCACTGAAGCTGGAAAGATCCTTGGTATGGAAATGGTGCATGTCCTCAAGATATTCTAGAAGTCCAATTTCTTTCGATCTTTCATCGACAAGCTGTCATCTATGTCCTGCCATTCTTTTATTTCACCCCTTTTGTGTCAAGGTTTCCTGAGCTTTAGAGGCGATATAATTTTTTGATAATAGATCAGCTTGTGCAGAAACGTTCCTAGTCTTCTTGATTACAGGGAGTATGTCGAAGCAATCAAAGCCTCGCAGAAAGGAAGGCCACACCCAGACCGCAAGGTGCAGTGCATAATGATTTTGAGCAATTTCTGTGAAAAAACATTCTTCGATATGGAATTTTCATCAACGACGAATTTGGTGTTGGAAAAATCATTGTTGAAGTTCAAATTTCCACATATGAATTCGATCACCGCTTTGCAGAGTATTGGATTGAATAGATGTGTCGACGCTGTGCAGTTCAAGAGCAATCCGAAGTATCGGCTGTACAAAGTGTTCCAGCACACAGAGCACAAAAGTCAGCCTGGCTTGTTTTGTGCAGAAGCAGCTCGCTAAAATCCTTGAACCATCCAAAAAAACCAGCATCACCTAAATGCGTGGAATGCTTTGATACCCTTTTGAAACATAGAGAGTGTGGAACATGTCATGTTCGCCAAAAATCCATCAATTGAAGGAGTCATTGTTCAATGTCGAGGGGGATCTGTCACATCGATCTTGTTGCTGCAGGTGGCACGGAAAACAGTTCGAAGACCAAGGTTCAGTCGAAAGCCCAGATCGAGCTGCAAGCGAATCCTGAAGATGGCAGTGATGCTGAGAAAAAGGTTGAAGCTAAAAAGAAAGCGGTTGGTGCTCTGTATGATTCCATGGCCCCAATCCCGAAAAGAAAGAAACGTGCTTCAGATGATGAATCAGATGATCAAGAAGATGAAGAAGACAATGATGATGATGGTGGTGATAGTGACAATGCAAATGGTAGTGATCCTGCTGAGCGAAAGAAGAAAACGCCGAAAAAAGCAAAGGGGAAAGCGCAGCCCAAGAGACGACCCAAACCTGCAGATGACCCTGAGGCCAGGGAAGCTCGGGTCAAGAATTTCTTTTTGTATTTTTCATTTGGGAGGCCGCAGCTGCAAAGCAAGAGAAGAAAAATTTGGACAAAACCATCCGGGGGTTTCAGCCTTAGTTTTGTGGAAAGAAATCTTACATATTGTGAGAATTGTTTGGGGTTGGCCACAGACTTGGTAGTCTTAATTGGCATGGGTTACTGGGCCAATATTTTTTGTCCTTCATCAATGAAAAACATAATATACCAATCCAAGCTGATCAAAGCTGGGTCTGAATTCTTTGCCAAGGATCAAATCTTTGGCCAACAAAGCGAGAGACGCAAGCCAGGGTCTCCACAGCCTTGGCGGCAATGAGGTGACAGCCTCAGTTGCGAATTACGTGTGAACTATCCCAGTCGGATGTGACCAAGGCATTGAAGCAGGATTGCATCACCTGTTACAAGGAGCTCAATGGAATCGCAACTTTGTTGGCTCCTCAAATTCTTGTTGCGAACAATTGAAGTGATGTTGAGAACCTGCTATCAGGGGTTTCTTCTAACCATCTTTAATGCCACCGCTGTCCCAGAAATCTGAATTGCTTTCAAAATTTTCCCCAACTTTTTGT
This sequence comes from Symbiodinium kawagutii, assembly GCA_009767595.1. Classification (NCBI taxonomy): domain Eukaryota; class Dinophyceae; order Suessiales; family Symbiodiniaceae; genus Symbiodinium; species Symbiodinium kawagutii. The sequence goes on along the minus strand of VSDK01025442.1, from coordinate 228,626 downwards.
TGTTGAAACATAAGGCTTATAAGTTGAGGTTCGCTGAGTCAGGTTTCATTGCAGGCTACTGAATTTTAGTTCTTGATTTTAGCCCCTGATCTGATTACATGCCAGTTGACATTGTTCGCCAGTGAGGTTGGAGAACAAATGGGCTGAAGGCTGCTCCGTCCAGCAAGTGCTGAATCTCTATCAAGCAAAGCGGAGAAATATTGAGGCCTGGTTTGTTGCCAGGATCTTTTTTGTGTTGCTTGCATCCCTATTTTCCATCGTGGAAACTGGAAACCATCATTGTGTTTCATCGGTTATGTTTGAATTCCTTTGAGACCTCTACGCCAAAAACATGAGACGATGTGTCACCTAGGGATTTTTGCTTCTTAGCAAGTTTTATCAGGAAGAGTGGTTAATTGACTAGCCCTTGATGTAGACATTCACCCAACGACTAAGCTTCCCTTGATGGGTTCCAGCCTTGTGGCATCCTTCTTGCAGCTCTACACCCGCAAAACATTGTGGGCGCACTGGCCGGCTTCGCTTTTGTTGATCCCCACTTCGGAAACAAGTTGTAAAAGGATCCATTACACCTGAAGCATTGGAGCTCGATGCAAAAACATCAACTGTGCTCCACATCTTTGTCTTGGTGCCAACACTTAATTGTTCCAGGGCCCACCAAAATAGGACCAGAAGGACAAATATCGTTTTCATTGCTTTGAATCAATGGTTGTTGGCTTTGTCAATTCCAACGAAGTTCGATTTGGCAGTGACTTATTTCTAACTAGCCTGGTCTGATGACATATGTAAATACATGTACACACACAGATACATTTGCATTTATATTTACTATGTGTGTAAATATCAAAGATGCATTTCGATATACATGTTAAAATCATACTATGCATACATAACCCTTCGCTTCGTCATGGTGCGTGCTGCCACCAATGCAGCCGGGGCATCCAGCTCACAGGGCTTCGAAGATACCGTGGAATCTGCCAAGTCAGCGGCCAATGCAATGAAGCGCCGTCTTAGCCTCAGGTTTGGCGACAACGTAAGCTGAAAATTCTGTACTTTGTGATTTTGGGGTTTAGCTCAAACCCCAGGCGCGAAGAAAAAGCAATCCAATGAGCAGGATAATCTGGCTGGAAATCAAGACAAGCCTGGCTGGACAGAAGAAGAATGGATTGACTGGTGGGACAACGAGGCAGGCTTAAATTCTCCCACTGCTAATTCCAAACCATGTGCTCTGATTGAAACGGACCGCTTGGCAAATTTCCATCTATGACCCATGACCGAGTGTGCCAGGGACAGCATATCTGAAACCTGTGGCCTTTGGCCGCTACTGGCCTACGAGCTGGAAATCTTGGGGCAAAATGCCTGGCTTTAGAAACATGCAGTGCTTAGGTTGTACTGTTATGAAATGCTTAGCAGTACGATGCATTGCGTGATTGTGCCAGCGCTTTTGGGAGATCAGCACAAAAAATGTTGTTTGTGTGCGCCGTGCTCATGTGTGACAGCTTCACGGGGTTCACAAAAAATTCATGCCGGGTGACTGCGCAGGCTCATCAAAGCAATGCCACGCCAGATCAAGAGGTCCTCCCGTGGCGTGCCACGCTTGGTGGAGCAGTTCATTGAAGCATTGTCCCGTGGAGAGGTGGGGTGGCCATGGGCTGGATGCATGCTACAAACACAAACCTAACAAGAACAAAAACAGTGCCATTTTGATTCTATGTTTGAATGCCCTTTTGAATCTATGGTGGAATTCCTTTCTCTGAATTTCCCAGGCAACGATGAAGCGACTGCGAGATCTTACTTCTGCACTGCTTGACATGCCCCACTACTTGGTTCCGCTCCATGGCAGAACATGTATCTATCGCATAATTATTCCAACGAAGATTGATGTTCAAAAGTTAGTTATGTAATTGGTTTGCCTATCACGCTCTCAGCTTCGCTTGGTAATGAGCACTGAGGGAAAGTATCTTGAAACTCGGGGAGATGTTTGCCACATCTGGTGGATGGGGACCTGAGCGTGTCTTCAGCAAGTGGGTCTATCAACAGGACTGGCGCCAATGCCTCCCACCGATCCGGGAGATCAGCGCTGATCGAGCGACTGGCCTTCTGATATACAGCCACGAGGGGGGCTGAACATATCTATTTGAATATTGTTTTATCCATTCATTGAAATACATATATAGATTTTTTTCAATACATATATTTATCTCAATATGTGTGTGTGTGTCAATATATCATGGCGATGAAAAGCTTTGGAAACTGATTGGTCTGAAAATCTAAGGAGTCGTACTTCTGAGAAGTTTGAAAGGTCTGAGAGGTGTGAAGGGGTTGAGAGGCATGAGCTTTTCCTGGACAGTAAACTAGCCAAGGCCAATCAGTTCGAGCATTCACGATTGACCAAAATCAAGATTGGCCTGATGCTTCCCCACGAAATTGCTGCTGCGTTCTATTGTTACAACGATGGCGTCTTGTTCTACAACTTGTTGACTGGCACGCCTAATGAATCGCTGAAGAGATTAATTTTCAGGTTTTCTTTTTTTTGGTTGTGTTTGTTGCTTGCTGCAGCCCACTGTGCGCTGTCATTTGTCTATAGTCTATAGCCTTTGGATGCCTTTCCCCGAACCTTGCTTGCTTGGACCGTGTTCCTTTTGAAATCCTTCCCAATGTTATTTGTTTCCTGGCTCCAAGGATCTCGAAAACTATTGGGACAACAACCTGGACCTTGCTGAAGACATGAGATCATACTGGGGTGATTCTGGTGCAAGCATGCAAAAAGTGTTCCCGATCAGATTTTACGGAGATGGTGCTGAAACCATGGGATTAAACTCCTTTGAGTTGATGTCTATGATTTCTGTTGCGCCGCTGCACTCATCTACAATGAAGACCCGGTTTGCGTTTCTAGGAAACCAAATCGCCAACACTTTGTGTGTCAGGGTGGAAATTCTTGTGGTTGTAATGATTGTTAGTTGTTTTTTTTCTGATCGCCACTCATTAGAGTAAACCAGCAAATTTTGTGTTCAGCCAGCGTCCGATGTGTAAGGGTTTCAGCCCAGGCTGTCCATACGCAATACCAACTACACTTCTGATGTTGAGCGGACAAAGCTGTTGCGCATACTTGCGTGGTCATTCACTGCTTTGTGTGCCCTGGCTATGTGTTTGTTTTTGCTTTGGTTCATTGCAATGTTTGTTGTTTCGAGTGTGCCCTTTCCAACTAGTTTTTTGGTGTGTGCACATGGTAGTGATAGCGATTCAGCTAAGGTGATGGATTGTGGCCAACGCATGACTGGGACGGCCGCGAGTTTTCATCGACGCATCACCCAGACTGGCACAAAGCTGCTGGCTCTGAACTTTGTGGTGGATGGCGCTGTGCTTTCGACGGGGTCCAAGGCGACCAAGACTTCCTCCACAAGATCTTCCAGTTTAAGCGTTGCTTGAAATAAGAATTCATTTCATAATGATGAAACCTTTCCTTGGGGTTGTGTGTCCTACAGGTGAAGGATTTCATCGGTTGTTACTGCTACATGTTTCAATCTTAGGTTCCTGGCATAACAAACGGCGACATGCGTGCCACTATTGTGGCGCTGTGAGCTTTCTACTTGATGGAGAAGATGACAGCTTGCTATGGACTGCCTTTGGTCCTGATGCAGCGCACAGGCATACGTTTCTAGTCTTGCCAAACATCTTTTGGGGAAGTTTGTGGTTTCCCCAACGATTGTGTTAAAGTTTTTGTTGTTCTGTTACGAGGCTTGTGACAGCTCAGGCTGATCTCTGATGCAGAAGATTGGCAACATATCCATGGTAGAGCCCCTCTTTGCAAGATTCCTGGGTTTAGTCCCTGGCGAACCTCGGAAAAAATAATATTTCAGGGTTTCAAGATGATGCCAAATTCTTTTGATTTTGATTTTTTTCAACAAAACTGATTTGGTGGGTCCTAGGAGTGTATCCAGACTTGTGTTGCACGTGGTGGACCTCTCAATATCCCACGATGTGATAGCGTCCACCCTCCTGGAAATCACCGAGACATCTGAGCAGAACCCGCGTCCTCGGGAGAGAACACTCTCGGATCTGTGCCAGCGATACCACCAGTGGTGCACGGACATGAGCGCCATGGCCCAAACAGTGCACTGCAGCCATCGGTGTGCGAGAAAGGGTTTTCATCATGTCTCTCCCTGTGTCTCTCTCTCTCTCTTTTCTATCCATGTTGTTCATTTACCAATTTGTTTTTATTTTGTAAGTTCATTGAAAACTATCAAATATTCATTTATTGAATGATGGCCAAAGTCCTGGCTACCAGGACTATATATGTACAATTTACCCACCCATACATTAATTTATACGTAGGAAGTCATTATCGTTGCTGGAAATTGTACTGACTGAGCTATTCCAGTTGAGAACTTTCAGTAGTGCACTGCAGGTATTCCCCATGGCCAACGAGCTTCGAGAAAACTTTTTACTACCAAAGTCCTGACATCTGGTGGAACGACGTCGTATTGTGCCATATCCCAAAAGATCTTGAAGGGGGCGGCAGCCCGGATGTTTATCTATTGGCTATCTGGCATTCTGGCAGCTTTGGATCATGGTTCTGTCCACGAGAAGCCCTGTGGCTGCATTGGCTCCATGTTTCTCTTGCTTCGAAAATTCGGTTTGGCTATTCCAACTGGTGTTTGTTGAGCACTGAAGGCATCGGCTCAATGTTAGCCTTGCACTGACATCAATGTACACGACGTGTGCAGGATATGAGAACCTTGCCCTGCAGCATAGAGTGTGCAAATGAAATGGCTTAAGGCTAAGTGCATTTATCGTAAAAAAATCCAGAAAGGACAAAAAACAGATTCATTTGGAGAGTGTTCTGAAACACTACCGTTTTTTTTATTCAACAAATTGTTTCTGAGGAAGTTTTGGCCCCATGAATGGTCTGACGACCATCCTGTTGTGCAACTGCAGCAAGCGTACTTGACTTTCCGAGAATCGTACAACTGACTCTCGGCAAGATTCTTGACACAGTCATCCAGCCTATGTTGTAAATCGTTCTGTTAGTTTTTTTTCTGGCTGGAATGCAGCAAACCCAACACCCTGGCTTAGATAGATACTCAGAGATACTCACGCTCAGAGAATCAAGAACAATTGTGGAACCGCTACTGGACTTGGCTGGGAGTTAGGTCAACGTGCTCTGGGAATTATGGTGCAATGCGTTGACAAAAGGTTTCGAATCAGTACCAGGATCCTGCTGTTGCTAAGGGCTGGCCAACGAAGCGTTGGAGTCGCATGTGCTGCGTTGGCCGCTGCGACCAAAGCAGCATCAGCTGGAACATTTAATGCTAGACTTTAGTTGCTGGTCCAACCCGCGACTGTTCAGCTGTTTTTTAGATGAAGATCTTGTTGGCAAGATCAAGAAGGTCATGCAACATTGCCATCCAGCAACATTGTCTCTGAGAGCAATGGAGCATTACGCAGTGTTTGCAGCGTTCGACTGGCTAAAGCCAGAACTGCAGTGAAAAACCAAGCAGGCAGAGCAGCGACGGAACCAAACACACAGAGCAAAGGATTGTTCTGGTGAACGTTTCTTAGTTCGAGGTAAATAGCCTCTAGGGTGGTCATAGCAGTTTAAAAGGATTCCATTGGCCATAGCACTGTAGTGGTTTGGGCAACATTGGTAACCCATGGTATTTCCCATCGGTGAAACGTATTTGGTTGTCAATTGGGGCTGGCTGGCATGCTGGTATCCTGGTTCTGTAAAATTAAGTTGCTTCTTGTTCAGTCGCTTGTATGGGCAAACGGGGGATGGAAAACGAAACCAACAAGAAAACGATTAGGATTTCTATAGGTAGATATTTAACATCAATAAATCAATACATAAGTATTTACATATACATATAAGTATATATGTATTTATATGTACACATATGTGTATCTATTTTTTTCAATGAGACCCACTTACTTAAGATGCATAGAACAATTTACCCCTTTTCTGAATGCACAGCGAACGGTTCTCGTTTTTCAAAGTGTTGGGTTGCAGTGCCCCGTGTTGCCAGAAACATTTATCCTATGACAGAGCAGTCGCTTTGTTCTGCTGCTAAATTCTGCAGGTGACCAAACAATGGCCATTGCAGTTTCTGGCAATGGGCAAACCAAATGCTTGCAAACAGTATTGTTTGCTTTCTTCTGCCCCACCCAACCCTCCCACCCTGTTGTCTCTGGATAGTCATGTCGTTGGCAATTACAACGTCTTTTTTTGCAAGTTCTTGACTGCGACAATCTTGTTTGTTGGGCTGGCCAACTTGGTCTGGTAGCAAGAGCCTTGTGATCCTCTTGGAGGAACAGCTGCAAACCAGCTTAAGGGGAAAAAGGATACCATTGATTTCTGTCTCTATCTTTTGGCGCCCTGGCATAGAGGTCTTGATGGAATGCGCTTGCTCTTGATAGTTTGTGAGCGCAGAAATGATTTGTATGGAGGTTTTTGGTAGCATATGCGTTGCCTTTTCATAGGCTGCTATGCCTGTTTCATGGCAATGTGCATGGTGCATACCGGGGGCTAGTTGAGCTATCTGGATGGTTCCCGGATAGATCGTCTATGTGGTCTCACAGCCTCTCCAGGATGTTGATGCTCCGGGAGGGGACAGGGTCGGCTGGACCATCATGTTGACGTTCGCTTGCGCTGTGCAACGATGTTGATGCTCCGGGAGGGGACAGGGTCGGCTGGACCATCATGTTGACGTTCGCTTGCACTGTGCAACGATGTTGATGCTCTGGGAGGGGACATTGCCTGTCTGATTTGCAGCTCGCCGGTTGCTTTCAAAGCCTGGCTTGCTCACTGTGCTCAAAAGCATGGGACAATATCGCAAGTCCGGAGCAAATGCTTTGGGTCATTGCCCGTCTGATTTTCTTGAACTCAGTCATGACAATTCTTGGCTGTTCGAATGAGTCCAGAAACAGGAGTGCCAAAAAAAACGGGAGAAAGAGCCACAAAACCCTGAAAAAAAGGGTACAAACAGCCGATCATGTTCATTTCGCCTAGGCCCCAGCCCACTTCGGTTTCGTTGTAGCCCCATGCCAATTTCGTCCAGAATTTTGAAAAAATGAACTCGAGAATGGAAGACTGAAACAAGTGAGAGAAAAACAAAAACAGTGGAAAAACCAATGAAAAAACCCATGCGTTGACATATGAACATGTCGGAAACGCGTCATTACGCGCGTTCGGAACGTTGTTTTGTTTTGTTTTGTTTGTTTGTTTGGTTGTTTGTTTGTTTGTTTGTTTGTTTGTTTGTTTCTTTGTTTGTTTCTGAGTTTGTTGGTTTGCATATGCGTTTATAATTGTTTATATATTTCTTTGTTTGACTTCTGGGATGTTTCTTTGTTTGCTCACTTGCTTTGATATAAAGCCAAAAAGCACTCATCCTCCTTGAGTTTGCTGTTAGTGCTTTGGCGTGCTGACGCTCATATTGCATGTCAGCTGGCAGGAAAACTGCAAAAAAAATATGGCCAGACAACGGGACACACTCATCCTGAGTCCCGAGGCAGGAGGATGAATCACAGCCTTTGTTCGGGGATGTCCACGCTGGGGTTAGCCGGTTAGCCTCTACCATCCCATAGTGATCATTTGTTAGGAAAATCAACCATCTACATCACTGGACCATTCGATCCGATTGCGCAGAACCTCCGCAGGCCAACAACTGAGTAGCACATCGTTTCGGCGCAGACAAGGATCTCAGAGCAGAAACATTGCAGCCGCGCTGATTCTGTTGCGTGCTGTCGAACGCATGCTGTTGTCCTGGCAGTATATTCTGTAAGTGATCGTGCTATGATGCAGAATGCTGAGCAGATGGCGCCTGTAAAGCGCAGACCCTGCCACAACAACCATTAGAACTCAGCATTTAGGTCAAACAGCTGTATCCTGACAAAGCCGAGCGCTTGGAGAAAATGCATCCGAACAGAGCATGTGCAAGTTGAAAACGCAGGTGTGCTTGCTGGTTTCCACGGACCTAGAGGGGACGCTTTGCTGCACTAGCCACGGTGACCACCCAGCCCTTTGCGGTGGATGTCACAAGCTTCACATGTTTTCACCACCGTATTTAGTGTAGAAGATTTGATGCGCAGTTTGCATTGATTGGCCTTGGTTTTTTCATATGGGGGGTTCTGTTGTGTCCACTGTGGAGTTCCGTGCGCCTTTCCCATCCCGGCGACTGAAGTGTTGTCAAGGTTCCTCCCCTACAAGCTGATCATCTCTGAAGACAAAGGCGCAGGGCTCAGCTGGCTACCCATGCGGCCTGCTTCCATGTTTCATCATGTTTCTATTCTTGACTTTCATATGGTGGTTTCTCAAAATAGGGCTGCCCCCAAATCATCCAATATTAAACATTTCCAGCAATAAACCAATCATTTTTAGGGGTCCCCTATTTTGAAAAACCACCACATGCTTTGAGGGTTGATATGATGGTTGATGCGTTGATGACACCAACGCAGGCTTCAACTTTTCTTCCCTTTCTCCAGCACCCGACTTTGTCTTGGAGCCCGCGCAATTGATCAAGGCCAGACAGGAAATTGCCACACCAAGCCGCTGCAAGAAGTCCCTGTTGAGAACTACGAGATGTTGGGAGTTCAGTTTCACAAAGCACCGCTGATATCACTGATATTTGCTGATTCTTCGTCATTCTGGGCAGTGAGGGTGCTTCGTTTGCGGTTTAGCTTCAATGATGCATAAGAAGGAACCAAAAGAGAAAGTCGAAACGGACGATGCCCCAGAGATCATAGGAGATCATTCTGGGGTATCATCACGTTGGGGTATCAAGGATCATGTATTGACTACCCATGATTATCAACCATTATTACCCACTAGTTGACCATTAGTCAACCCTCATCGCTGATCATTCAATGGTTATTCAATGGTCATTATAATTAGTTTATGGTAGTTTGTCACGGTAGATTATTTCCCAATTTCAATGATTATTTAGCACCGTCATCATTACATTAGGTTGTCACCATTGGTTACATCCCATTTTCAATGATTATTTATCACCATTATTCAATGATGCTCATTGAAAATTACCATTTCATTCAATGGTTATCCCATATTTACCCCATTTTCAATGATTATTTAGCACTGCTATCATTATTCAATGATGTTCCCGGGCATTTCCCTATTCGGGGTTGGTTATTTCCCACTGAGTCGCCGTGACGCGGCCAGGTGCAGCGCATCTCCTTCGAGACGTGGCAGCGGGATCGGAGCTTTGGGCTGCTGTGCAGGCGTGGCGTGGCGTGGGGGGGTTCTCAAAATAGGGGACCCGTACGGACCCATAAATGGCTATGGGTCAATATTAACCAACCAATAATAGGGGATAATGACCAACCAATAATAAGGAAAACAATGGTGAATGATAGGGGAACCAGGGGTACGGGGTTTTGACCCACAGCCAAATTAGCTGGTTTATTACTAAAACTGCTTAAGAATGGATGATTTGGGGGTACCTCTATTTTAAGAAACAACCATGTGAGACATTTGATGGGAAATTATACCCATGTATTCCCTGGAGCCATCGATTGGTGAATGGTATAGACAGACAATTACTGTAGTCAGATTTATGCCTTTTTTTTAGTTAAATCATATATATATATATCATATGATCAAATTGTATATGCTTTGTTCGGTTTTTGTCTTGGAATGATAACTTTTGATGCGATTACATGTCATGACATACATGAACGTTCACAAACAGCACCGGGAATTACATGACTTTGGTTATGTTCCAGTATGGCTCGCTAGAGTGATGCACACCAAACATCAAGAAAGAAACTGATAATGCCGTGTATTTGGGAGGGCGTGTGGCCACCAAGCCTGGGAACATGCAGGACAGTGGAAGCAAGGAGCGATCTGAAAGTTGCTGCAGATTGGACCATAGAGGCCGCGACCTGTGAATGTTGGACTGCAGCTGTTTCAGTATGGGGTCCGTAAATGATTGCACCATGTTGCACCCAGCAAACGTGTCATTTAGAATGGGGAAACCATTAATCATAGGGGACAGGGGGGTACACCACGTATGGACCCGCGCTCCGCGAAGCTGTTGCTGTCCAGAATGATGATCAATCCTGGGTCGCCAGGACCGCGTCAGACCGCCGTATGTCCACTTGGTTCATATTGTGGCGCGCCCGGCCTGGTTGAGCTGCTGCCTGCCATCGTCATCCATCATCCTAGAAGCAACCATGGCAGGCCGTGGATTCAGAGACAGGCGAGATGCCAGGCGTCACTACACATGATTCATACGTCCTTTGCCCATGTTTGTTCCCTAGTGATCCCTAGTGAGTGAGTTCTGAGTATATAAATTCTTGTCCCGCATCAGGGTCAGTCACTGAAGCATCGCAGGCCTCCCTCCAGACATCACCATCCTGGTCGAGCGTCCGGCCAGTTTATCAGGAAAAGAACGCCTTCACAGGACTAGTCGCAGCTAAGACCTCGACATATTTGGAACACTTGCTGTGAGTCATGGATATTTTTCACAGGACTCGTCACTCACTTGCCATGCCACTTGCCTCATGACACCTGGCCCAAGCGGCGCAGCCAGGGTGTGCAGACGGAAGCGCTCGCCGAAGAGCTCAGAGCTCAGCTTGGAGGGGCCCTCCAGCGCTCGCCCAGCTGGTGCGGCTGCGCGGCCAGGCTCATGCGCAGCTGCTTGTTGCTGAAAAAACGGCATGCCCTGCGGGAGGCGCTCACCACGGCTGAGCTGTGCAAACATGGGCTGAGCTGTCCAAACGAATTGCTTGCCTTTGAGGGCGTTTGCTTGCTGCCTGAATGCTTCTCAGAGACTTTGCATTGCTAATGCACTAACTTTCAGAGCATATATAATGATGAATATGATTTGATATGATATGAATTAAAATGATGATATGATCAGTTTCACTCAGATGAATTGAATCGGGACAATTCAGCACTGGTGAAATCTCGTCGCTGTCAACCTTTGGAGGTGAAACCAGAGGCTCTTGGAGGCTCCAGCTGTTGATTTCATGTGTTCAGATTTGGCTAGTTTGGTTGCCGCACTGCAGGGATTGAGCATGAAAACATCGTGAAAACTTTCAATACCAGAAATCATCAAAGCTGGTAAAATTGCGTTTTATAAACTTGTTGGAACTGTTTTGGCTGAGGTGCGAAGAAGCTGATGTGATCGCAGGTCAAGCAGAAGAAAAAAATGCGATTGAGAAACTTTGGAAACTGTGGTTGATTTTATGCATCGCAGCCCACGGGGAAAAAACTGTGACAGAGGCAGCATGCTGCAATAGCGACGACAATGTACAAGACCTTTGTGCTCGCAGCCACACCCCACATCATTCATAATATCATGCCGAAGCTGTTTTGAGCTGACAATAAGAACCCCTTGCTTCCGCTGTGTGGATATGGCGCGTTCTTTGGTGTGCATGTTAGTACTCGCTTGAGAATCGACTTGATAGCAAGCCTTTGCAATTGTTTCTTGATAACATGACTGGGAGATACTGAGAGGCCAAACAACTTCAGAAAGTGTCGGCAACGATGTTTGACAAGTGACAGGCAAACATGAAGTAAGATTTTGCCATGGAAGATCTTCGCCTGCTTTCTTTGGACCCACTGAACATGTGAACTTGATTAAACGATAATTTGCTTATATTTGCTTGTTCCAATCCGGTTGGCACCGCAATTTGCATCTCAAAGTCTGCAAATTGCCTGAGGCAAATTCATTGTGGGTGGCAATTGGAAATGCAACCCAGCATCAGCGAAGGAGGCAAATTCTCTCCTGAAGGAATGGAAAAAGTTCCTCGCCTCCATGAAGCGCGAGCCTGTGCGGATCTGTGTGCAATGTTGTATACATGGTTCCATATGGGGGCACACATATAGTTCCTAACCTTAGGTTATGTGTATACCTTAGGTAATTGTTCCAGGGCGCATCTCACATACTAGACTGTTTTTTCCATGCCAGTAGGACCCCGCTGGCACATGCAGTAATTAGATCAGGAAAGCAGCGTGCGCGTCCTTGCGTAAAGAAGAGAGATTAAGAAAGCATAAGAGGGAAAGATATGGAAAGGCATTCTGAGTGACATGGGCATAACAGATACGCACTTTTACAAAGACACGCGCTCATGACTCATTAATTATTTCATGCGCTTCTCAACTTTTGGTGGATCGAACATGCCTCATGTGATGCTCAGGGGGCTTCCGAACGTGGATAAGAGTGCCTTGGCACTGCAAATCTCAGCATAAGTCGGGCGTTTTTGGAACAGGTGCACTGTACGATGTCATGATCATGAATCTAATGGTTTCGCTTGTTCTTGCTATTTGCGTGCTGGGTGAACATCACACTACCACTTCAGAAGACAGCGTTCCTGGTATTGCTGCTTACTAGTTGGTACTGCTAATTGAATTCTTTGCGCTAATACATTTTTTGCTCGTACCATCTTGTACCAGCTCATTTGATTTATTTGTCTCTTGGAAGTTCCCATGAATCATAGATTGAGCAGAGCTGGATGCTGACTTTTAGCTCCTGGAGTTGCAGGTGTGCTGATCAGATCCACCAAGCTTATTTCAACGATTTTCACCTTGTTTCGGATGAATTTCGCAGGTAAGGTGGATGTGGTGATTTGCCCTCCTGCCCTGTGGATGTCTACCTTGGGCCAGTCGATCGAGGTGCGGGAAATCATCGGGCAGCACCTATGACACGCCAACGCGACCCACGACCCAATGGGTCCTAACAATTCCCAGTCATCAGAACGCCTTGAGATGGCGATGGAAAAAGATATGGAAATTACCATGCATGAATCTTTCAAAGACCGCAGGTAGATAAGAAATGATGAGTAGATACAGATAGAAAGAGGTACGTAGAGGATTGTAGAGGTATAGACCATGTATATAAAAAATGTATTAAGTAGTGCATTGATACAGATGGATAGGTAGAAAGATACATATAGATCATATAAGCAGACCGACACATATGTGATAAAGATCATATAATGCCGATAGATATTGACAGATAGATATAGATGCAGATAGATTTGGACAGATGTAGACATGTAGATGGGAAGATGGATACAAATACAGAAACAGCTAGAGAGACAGATAGCCAGCTAGCTAGCTAGATAGGTAGATAGATAGATAGCTCGAGAGAGAGAGTGTCAGATAGATAGAGAGACAGAGAGGTAGATACATAGATAGACAGACAGACAGATAGATAGGTATAGCTGGATATAGGAAGGCAGATCGATGCAGAAAGACAATGTAGACCTAGATTTCTAGACGTGGAATCATACAGACGAAGATGCAGATGCACACACTCATAGTTATTCTTGTATATGCACATACAAAATTTGGTTATACATGTAGACATGTTCAGATACAGATGATGAAGGTAAACACCAAGATACTTGTAAATACCATTTTGTAAATATTGATAAAGATAATTACAGATATAGATATAGAAGATACATGAAGATACCGGCTAATAGAGAGAGATTGATAGAAGAAGATGGCAATTCGGGGCCACTGTACATGGCATACACCACCTCTCCCGCAGAGTCGTGTCTTCCAGGGCCTCGGCATGGAAGTTTGCTCGCAGAACGTGGGCAAGAACGATGCTGGCGCATTTACAGGCACCGAAATGGGTACGTGCCAAATTCGGGTAACCAATAACCCACCAACAGATCATTTTACTCGGAAACCATTGGCTTTGGGGGGCACCAGTGATTTGGAACATGCCCAAGTAAACACCCACTGTGGAAGCTGAAGGGGGGAAATTTGGCGCAACTCGGATTCAACTTGGATGTTTGGACTTGGCCTGGAGCAGTTTGGCAAGCGAAGCTGGATCCATGAATCGGCTAAGCGAGGTGAGTGGACTGCTGCAAACCTGCTGGATTTGGTCTGCTGCCAAGATCTGAATGCCAAGGGATCCCAGGGGATACAGATTCAAGATGTGGTGGTTTCTTACAAATCTTACAATAGGGGTACCCCCAAATCATCGAGTTGTTAAGGATCTACATAGTAATAAACCAGCCTTTTTCTGAGCCAGCTATTTTGAGAACCTCCATGTTTTGATTCACCGAAAGATCGCTGCTCTTAGCTGACGTCCTTCAATGCTTTGTTGAGTGCCTTGATGTATTGTTTCTCTTTCTTTTCTTCGATCCTCACGGGTTGATGGCTTCCGGGGCAACAGCCTCAACAGCCAAAGCAGAGAGCAGCACCGCCCAGCAATGGCAGTGACTTGCATCAAAACTACCTGTGATGATCATTTTGCAAGCGTCACAGCAGGGGTCAATGCCGTTTCCCCTGAACCTTCCACCAATTGTTGATCTTCCTAAGGGCATCAAGTGGACCCTCATCGGTCACTCCGAACGCCGCACAAAGTATGGGGAGACAGATGCGGATGTTGCGGAGAAGGCATTTGGAGGGACACATCGGATTTCATCAGACATGAACGAACACGTTAAACATCAAAAAATCATAACAAAAATCAAAAATTATCATCAATCATCCAGCGCAGCGTGTTTGATGACTGAAGCGTCTCAACGTCAAGCAGCCAAGATTTCGTAAAGGACAGTGAACAGCAAGTCGACCGGTTGATTAGACTGACTAGCTTTCGGGCGAGATTTGTCAGCATCCTCATCACTGTTTCCCTAGCTCGTAGACATCAATGTCTTTATATGTCTATATAACATTTGCGCATTTTTGTTGATATCAAGATCACACGATTCATCAACCATGAGTCAGAACCATTGATGATTACAGAGAGGTCCGCATGCCTGTCGCTGACATCACTGGCGCCAGTTGAGGGGATGCCAGGGCAGGGGATCGCCAGGTCGGAAAGTGCCAAGACATTGGAGTGAATGTGATCCTGTGCATTGGTGAGACTCTTGAGGAACGTGCAGCCCTAAGACTTGGACCTGGGAAGCACTTGGAGATGGGAGCAGCGGTCGAAGCAGGCCTCATAATGTGGAGCTCATTTGGGGCGCCGGCAAAATGGATCAATCATGGCTTGTCAAGCATGAGTTGGATGGATCCTCTGTGAACATTGGCACATCTTGCTGAAGAGATCGCTTGATCTTGACATTAAAACTGCATTTTTAGATATTTTTAGTAGTTATATAACCATTAGCTATCATATTAGTTTTAGTTAACCATTAGGAAAACTAGTTTTTGGGATCTAGATCACTTGATCAGTCTCAAATAGTTGAGGTCCCTAGAACTAGTTTTGTCAGATATTGAGTGGACATGGGCAAACACGGCCTGACAATGTTGGGCACCTAGTCGTTCCCAGGTGAAGGTGGCAAGACGGACGAGGTGGGCGATTTTTTCGATTTGATTCTGTTGGTTTGATTCAATAGATTTCCATACAATCTGTCGTTTTTGTTTAATAGATTTTAGATTTTACCTATTTCTATTTTGTTCTATTTTCATGTTCTATTTGATTTTGTTTCTATTGAGTCTCCATGTGACTTGCTTTCATGTTTGGACCGGATCAGCTCAGGTGAACAAGCGTCAGCTGGGGGCGGTGATTCCAAAGGTGAAGGACCCCGGCGGCGGCACCAGAGTCGCACCTTTCGACTTCTGAAGTCTTGCAGACCATGAGTTTTAGTTATATAACCATTAGCTATCATATTAGTTTTAGTTAACCATTAGGTATTAGGTATCATATTGTATCATACTAGTTTCAGTTAACCATTAGGTATTAGGATCATATCAGTTTTAGTGAGCCATGAGCTAAATGCATTGAATTGAACCACCAGCTATTGTTTCAGAATTATTATGATCTAACATGATTTAGCCATGGGTTAGCCATCAATTAACATGAAGTGCAGTTGCAGAATCATTCTTCCAGCTTCTTTTTGCAGAAGCCTTGTCTATCGTGCGGCCGCCCAAGTGAGACACACCAAGCGGTAGCCAAAGGGAAGTTTTTGAGAACCGAAGAGGCCGGAGCTGTATTAAAAACCTCAGGAGGAGGGTTGTGATCCCATAGGCCCCCCTGCTCCCCAATGCTGTGCACATTTGTTCTTACATGTTCAAGCCGTAATGTATACCCTCCGGCGATTTTGTTGTGATCGATCATTCATGATTGCGACAGGCGATTTCCTGACGTCACCAGATGTCACAAAGCCATGGAAAAAGGCGAGTGAAGTATGACCCAAGCCCCAAAAAGCATTGATCCAGGACTGGGACAAGATCGTGATTGCCTATGAGTCGCTGCCCTAGCACTTGAAGCACAGCCTGACACGTTGGGGCATGAATGGCCAAAGAATACGAAAGACAAGAACCAATGTTTCTCCATGGTTAGCAATTGCCATTGAGAATGTTTTCAAAAGGTGTAGCAAGCAAAGGGTCAAATTTTGCTACTTTTCAATCAGGGGAGTCCTGTCACAGCAGTTCCGTCCAAAATATTGGTTTGAGTCGTTGGAACCCCTGGGCCCGCCATCAGTGGGTCAGGGCACCACATAGGGCACCAAAAATGCGCATCGCGAGGCCTGTTTGGGCCATTGGCACTGGCAAGGTCGCCACACCTGATCAGGCAGAGGAGACTCAGGCAAGAAAGCACCATGGAACCATGGTTTCCCTCTAAATGGATGGAATCTATACTATATATATATATATAATATGAATATATCCCCTGGTTTACCTCGCTAAGATTCTACTCAGAAGCTTATGCAAACACCACTTTTGGAGCTGTGTCGTTGCGCAGGGATCCTGGAAGCTCAAGATTTTGTGCTCAGTAACCGGATCACTCGTGCTTGAGGCAGCCATCCGGGAGTACCTCAAGTCTGCGGTGAGTGCTGCGGTGGCTGACAAGGTGGGGGCCAACGACAGCAGAAGGAGGTGGAGAATCCTCGAGCTGCAAAGGTTATTTTTTCGCTGGATATATTTGATTTCATAAGAATTTCTTTGGATTTGATATGGTTTCATTATTTTCATTGCGGGTCAACATGGGTCAATCCTTGGCAGAAACACAATAGGAACCAGGAAAACGAGCTGTGTGCGTGCCGCTTCTCAAGGGGAGAGTCAGGTGTCGCAGCAATACCTGTAGCAACTGAAACAACAAAGACGTGCTCATGGGCCCTCACAGCGAGGTGACGATCACGCAAAAGCAAGTGTTGCCCTTCGGCAACTTCTGGAAGTGACGACAGCATCAAACCAAAAGTCTATCACAATTCAACATGTTGCATTTCGATTCCAATGTTGTATTCTTAAGCGTTGCAATTCAAATCCCGACGGCGCTAAAAGCATTCTTTTCTTGCTGGGATGCGGGCCGGCCAGCTGGGCCAGCCAGCCGACTCCATGGACCATGCTTTCAGACAAGGGCAGCAGATCTTTCAGCAGCAGACGGGTGCTGCGGTGCCCATCGATTCACAGCAGCCTTTGGGCGAGAATTCATCGACAGTGTAGCCTTCCAAGCCTTCAGAACATATCTGTACAGTAATTAGTAAACCATAATAATAAGTCAATAGCAATATATATATATATATATATATTGATAATAATGTTAAGAATAACGAATAATAACGAACCATATCATATTATACAGCAATTACTAAACCATATCAACAAGTCAAAAAGAACCATGAATAATAACAAGACATATCACATTGTGGTGGATGATATGTTTGTTAATCATAAACCCTCATATTTGATAGGCAGTGCAGTACATCATCAGCTTTTTTGGTTGAAACTGATGGTGGGTCATGGATTATGTCCATAAGTTTGGCACCCGGAAATCGTAGAGTCCAGGTGGAATTATTAGGGATGGCGATGGAAAAAAGATCAATAATTTTTTAATGGACAGTAACGGTCATTGTTGGACAGCAGGTAACACCATGTATTCAACAACAGCAACAATACAACAACGAAAACAACGGCGACAACCACAACTGCGAGCCACGAAAGGAAATTCAAATTGGAAATTTCGGCTCCACTGGGAAACAAAAACACATCTGACTACGAAGGATGTTCAAGGTACAACATGGTACAGCCTGTTGACAAGAGCTTCCAGAGCTTCCATTATTGCGTGCGCCGACATCCATACACGTCTCAAAATGCTGGGACGCCACCTGGTGCAACCATCACATAGCATGGTGGAAATGGGGATCGGCGTGGCACCGAGACCCAGGTTACTGCAGACCTACTTGGTTGCAGCTGGACAGGTTCCACCAGCAGTTCCACCGAGGTAGGGTGTGTTGCGGCAGGGTTTGGTGGGATCTCCACCCCTAGGCCCGGATATTGTTTTGGGGGTGCACCTTTCGGAGGACCACGGGTTTTCTCATGGTTGGCTTAGCTTCCCTCTTTGCTTGAGTCTCCGGAGTGGAAGGGGCGTGTCATGGAACAAGACAGGGATTTTTCTTTCCAGGGTTTGCCATTCTAGAGACGTCGATTGCAGGTGCTTCTGTCATCTTATGTCTTAGAGTCTTAGAGATCTTTCCCAGTCGCTCGTCATTTCATGTAAAATTGCGGCCATGCACTGCCCCTGAAGGCTGCCAACACATTGGGTGAGGTGCGATGACCGGCCCGCTGCTCACGAACATGTTCTTTTCAAAACTGAGATTCAGTCCCCACAAAATGATCATTTGCCCGCTCAATGTTGCTGTATACTCTGGTTCCGCCACGAGTTCAATCCCACACTATGCCTGTAGCGCTTTTTATGAACCCATGTTGGAACATGCCGCAGTGAAAGATGTGTGATTTTCGCTCATGTCAACCTTTTCTTGAGAATTTGTTCGGGGCTTGCTGGTGGTTGGAGTAAAGACTGGTAAGGAATGTTTTGGAAAATGCATGGATATCCTCATGTCTCATGTAATCTCGAGTCAGCATGTCGCACACAGCAGCACTTGCAGAGTTTTCTCCAAGACACCAACAAGTCACATCACTTCAACGGCTACCACGGTTGTGCTTTGGCAGATGCCTTCACCTTTCCCCAGCCGTTCTTTGTCACCAACACGCGCTGTGTCTCCGGAGCCCGTGGGGATCTTTCCTGGGAGCCCCTCACCAAGACGTGTTCTTCGTTCACGGTGTTCCCAACCAACTGTGTGGTTTCACCCGCAAGTTTCTCGGGTGAGCCACCGGTCGCCCACACCGGAGCCAGTGCGAAAGCTGGAACCATTCGCATCACCAGTCACCTCAGAAGCCCGAGAGGTCCGAGAGGTCCGAGAGGTCCAGGGTCATGAAAAGGCGGCACCCAGAGAGCCTCGGGCACAAGCCCATGGTTTGCAGCCGTTCGAGGCGACAGATTCACCACTGCCAAGTCCTTACAGGGAACTTCGACAAGTTAGCCCTGCAAACCATCACTTGTTCCAAGAAACACATGCCTACCACAACACTTCACAGATGCGGTCCATGTCTCCGGAGAGGATTGCACCCCAAATCTCGCCACAACTCTTCATGCCGCAACAGGAAGGATTTGTCTACCCTGCCAGAGTGCCCAAACCTGTATTACTTCACTCAACGTCACAGCCAGCACAGCATGCACAATCATCACAGCCACAAGAGCAGGAAAGCCTCCCAGATTACTTGGTGCAAACCAGGTCCATCCCCATGCCCACAGTTGCTTCGTATTGGGCCTCCGGGAACAGTGTTCCGGAAAGCCTTCCCATACGCAGCCCGCATACTCTTCCAATCCAAAGATCTACCATCGAATCAAGCACTGACAAAGAGCAAATGGCAGAGATGTTGGGGACACTCTGGCAGCGAACTTCTGCATTCGCAGAGGAATGCTCCAGGTGGAACTATGCACTGCAGGAGAGGCAGAAGGAAGCGGCTGATCTTGCAAATATGATGCACACGCTGTCACAACACTTTGCTGATAGTCTTCCACCAAAACACGAAGGGCTTCAAGACCGGACCCTTCAGGAACCCTTGACTTCAACATCAGAGACCACTGCCGCAACTGCAGCCACAGCCGCCGCCATTGATCAGGCCATTGGAATTTTGATGCCCTCGATGCGTGGCCAGGTTGAAACGGAGGAGGCACATGAGACCAGCGAATTTCATGCCAGCACCTCCCGAAGCAGAGATGAAGAAAGAACACCCGACGGAATGGAGTCCATTGAGCCTGCCACATGCGTTGATGAGGGGACTCCCTGTCAGGAGACTTTTGAAGCCTCGGACTACCTCGATCTGCAAGATGCTTCAGGACATGCAGAGACACTTCCAAAGGAGCCAGCCCCAATACTCTGTGACATGGCAGCGGAAGCAGGCAGCGCCACTGTAGGTTTTGATCTTGGGGGTGACCTTGAGGTGCATCATGCAAGCGGGGACATGTTGCCCAAGTTGCATGCCATGCTGCCCGGCACAATGGTTCAGGATGAGGAAGGAGAACTTTTCTCAAAAGTTCGATCAGCACTCTCGCGTGCGGTGGGTGGTTCGGCTGCGGAGGGTTTGAATGACCCAACTTCTTTGTTTCGAGGGCAGCCAGCCGGTTGGGAAGAGAGGGCTCGAGCTCCCCCAGACCCCTTTGCACTTCCCACAGCTTCATTGGGATCGCAAGGGCCCCAAGGGGAGCATGGGCCATCACTGTCCTCAGATTCAGCTTGGCTCAACAACGATGGAGAGGAATATGAAGGAATGGCTCCTGCGCCAGCTGCGGCCCCTTCGGCCCCTGCCACGCTTTCTGAGGACAGCTGCGCAGAACTGGAAGCTTTGGTCAACGAGTGCCTGGTACCACTCGTGCCAGTTCCTCCAGTCCCTCCAGTTCCTCCAGTTCCCCCAGTCTCAAATCAGAAAATTGAAGTTGAGCCAAGAGCTGAGCCACGGAACAGCGAGCGCAGCGAGATCTCTGGTTCTTTGCCATCACGGGTCATTTCCTCTCGCGTGGAGACCGCTGCACGTGGCTCCCGAGTGGAGTTGCCATTGGAGCGAAAGAGTGGAGCTGTCCCAAAGGCGACTCCAAAGATGAGTCGTCCCAGCCCCAAGGCATGGACTGTGATGCATTCAGCTTTGCATAGCTTTGCCATTTCATGTGCATAATCGGTAACTCTGAATAGGATAGGCGGTGAAACTTTTATGGAAAAATGTGAATTTTCAAATTGTTGGAAACTGGTTGAAACTAATTGAATTCAATAAAATTCAATAGCTCTTATGTATAGCTGTGTGACATTTTTCGCATTTCTGTCACCGCTTGCGCCAGGCTTCATCCAGTTTGGAGCTTCGAAAGAAGCCTTCGGACACACCGATCACAACTGGCACGCCAAAGAAGCCTGGCTCCAGTCGTTCGCAGCAGCTGGGTGATCGATCCAATCGTTCACAGCGTGGCACTCAGTGACTGATCCATTGCAGCTGGCGACACGCTGACCAATTCTGACCCTGCTCCAAGGTCCAGAACACCGCAACCAAAGAGTCGCAGTCCACAGTCGCTTGGACATGGACCTCGATCTTTTGGATCTCCAATGGATCTCTATGATTTTTCTTTGCGACAGACCACCGACAGAGAGAGAGGGAGGTATTCAGGCGTTGCAAGGAGAAGAAGATGAACAATATTGCTTTGGGTATCTTTGGGTTATATTCTGAGTATATAAGAATTTGCAAGGGATTGCTCAAGCCACCTTGTGCATCAAAGTGGGGACTTGGCAATTGAAAGTTGATGTTCGGTAATAAGGGCAAAGCCAATGAGAAGCACCGGCCAAAACACGTCATTGTTTGTTTGGGCGGATCGAGCGTTGTTGGCTTACTGACTCTAATTCTAGAATATTCTAGAATCTTTGAATTTGTTCTTGGCTTACCGGCTTTTTAATTCTTTTTAGCTGAATGAATTTGGTGATGTCATGTACAACAAAGTCTTCTTTGTGCGCTGTGGCAAGTAAGGCCAAAATCCACGCACGAAGCGGAGCTCGGAGCAAAGCACCTGAGGTTCGCCACTAAGTTTGGCCTCCAGGTCACTATCATTGAGTAGGACATACCAAAAATACAGACACCATTCGCATCAACGGTAATTCCAAAAGTATCCATCACTTGTCAGTATACCAATCAACTTCGAATGTAACAACTTGGGCTGTTTTGGAGCCAGTCTTGCAGAAAAACCAATGGGTGC
The DNA here is from genome assembly GCA_009767595.1 of Symbiodinium kawagutii. Classification (NCBI taxonomy): domain Eukaryota; class Dinophyceae; order Suessiales; family Symbiodiniaceae; genus Symbiodinium; species Symbiodinium kawagutii. Next base: position 206,628 of record VSDK01025442.1, on the reverse strand, counting down.
CACGCTCACAAGTGTTTTCTGCAGGCTGTGGGTAGGGTCCATGACTCTCCTGAGCCCAAAAATTCTCCGATGTGCTAAAAACTGCTTCGCTGGTGTGACATGCGTGTTACGGAGAGAGCATAATTCATCGTCTTGGCAAAAAAAATATCAATTTTTTGTGGGAGGCCCACAGTGCCAGGGTAGCTCACTGTTGGACAAGCCTTTTGTTAAGTGTAAACAGTTCTTTTGATTACTTGCTGCCGCGGGACTACCACTGTTCCATGATGTTCCATGTAAATCCACCATGTAATAGTAGTAGTCTAGCGGTCGATCTATTCATGAACTGGCTCAAGTACTGTACAAACATAGCTGGTGATTTATGCAAAAGGTCCCCAAGTGTGCTTGGATTTCCTTTATTGATACTTGGTTTCTTTGGATTTGTGTGATCTATCAATATCTATATGCAGCAAAATGCTTGGCCAATGAATATATGGTAATACCATCTTGCACCCTATGGTTCACATATGGTTCACATATGGTTCACATATGGTTCACATATGGTTCACATATGGTTAGTAAGGTCATGTATGATCAATGTGGTCAGTCACCACCGAAGTTTGACCACCATTCAGGTCCTTCTTGCGGAGCCTCTCGCGACCTCGCAGCAAGACCCCACAAAGCAAAGACGCGCCGCGACGCTGCCGCTGGGATTGACCGCAGCGGGTCCACCGTGGAGGGTGGGATGACAGGTGGGCGGTCCAGGGGGTTCCCCCGTGGTCATTGAAGTAGTCGCCCTGGTTGTTCACCTTGGCTCGTGGTTACCATGGTTGCCTGCCAAGAACAAGTAGAGAGACTGAATCTCCGGCAGCCCTAAGGATGCAACGACTGAATCTCCGCGGCGGAAGTTTGTGCATGACGAATGTGCCAGCAAAGCTGTGCCGAGCCGGGGACATCCTGTGTCTCCATGTTTCTGCCCAAAGAATGGGCAAAACTATGCAGAAATCATCAGAAATCGTTAGGAAAAAGTTTCTCGCTGTTGGCTTTGCGAGGAAGCTTGGAGTTCAGCCATTCTGCTGGGACACTTCGCATGTGTGCTGTCCTGGGTGCACGCAAGAATACCCGCGAGGTCCGAATCCAGTATGGTGGCAGCGTCACCCCTGAGAACTGTGCGGACCGGAAAGGGACACACGTATCAATTCCATTACCCGTTGGAGTGCAAGCATGGGTTGCCAGGGTCAAAGATAGCACAACAATGCACAACAGCATCAAGAAGACCCCAAACACAGCTGATCGGTTTTCCTGCTTGCATTGTTTTGTTCGAAAGGCAGCTGTTAAACTATGTGGGGGAAGTTCCTCTATCTCATTTTGAACGTAGTTCTTGAATGTTTTGGAGTGATTGCGCACTGATGTAATTACTTGCTCTAACTCAAAAACCTCATTAGTTTGGACTCATTTGGTTTGGTGGGGGCAGGGCTTCAACCAACGCGCTGAGCGATGCTGTGGCTTGTTCGAGCAACCCGGGTCACTCAGCCAACGCAGGATTGCACAAAGGTCAAAATGAGATCAACCACCTTAGCCGAAGTCTAAATGTCAGCCGCAGGAGCTGATTACCAAGCCCAACATCGATGGCTTTTTGGTGGGCGGTGCATCCTTGAAGCCATCCTTCATGGATATCGTTTCCAAGGTGCCGGTCGTTGACAGCTGTGCTTAAACGGCTTCAAGGGACCCTTGAAGCAGCCAGGTTGGACCCTCCAAGATGGCCGATATGTGGCCAAAGTTCGAGGAGAAGATGAAGAAGGACCCTATAAATCCTTGTGTGTAATCCTTATCAGATGTGTCACCTAGCCCTAGCACCGTTTTTTCAGAACATAAGGAACAAAGGTGAAATCAGTTTTCGTTGAATATTGGCCCTGGATTTTTCCCAGAATTGCTATGAACTGTTGTCCTGGAGTGTGCATGACATCAACATTTGCAACGCTCTGCCATAGGACGGCATGAATGACACTGCTGTGGCTGCATTCAAGTACACCTATGGCCTCGTGATTGCACTGGTGGGGGACACCACAAGCAATCTCTCATGCACCATTTGTATGCTAAAGGCACCAGTATCTGACAGTACTTACACATCTATATGATTCGCTGATTCAAATTACGTAATCAAGAAATTGATTGACGTTTTGACATTCCGCAATACCCTATACTTATTAGGTCATGTTGGGGTGGTGTAATAGGAATTTAGATGAATTTAGCTAATGCTTGTTATCACTGATCTTACCCAATAGTACCGTAATGTAATGAATACCGAAACGAGTAACCTGATGATACCTAGCTATGATGATCTCCTCAGATCATTGGCCCACCCTTCTGATCATTTGTGATCTACCACGCGCAGTTGGTTTCGATGGGTCCGGACACCTCTGAGGTGTGCTCGTCTCCGGTGCTGATGCTCCAGCCTCAGGGAGGTTTCCCGCAGTTTGGGTGAGTTTGGCACCAGGAGATGCGTAGAAATAACTGAAGATATGAAGAAATGATTATAAGACATCACTTATCAGAGGATGTTATATAGAAGATTGCTGCAAATTGCCATTTATTATTGATTATCAATTATAGATTCAGAAGAAGTGCATCTTCAAAGCCAAGGTCATGATTCCAGAGAGCAAGTTGGACCCGGTGGAGTCATTGCCAGAGCACCTTGGATCAGACCTTTTTCTCGCGCAGTTCTTTAGCAACAGCTGGGGCTTGCCATGCCTTGCCACTGGCTGATCTCATTACCCACCTCGAGGTATGAGAAGCTGAAAGAAAAGCCAGCCGCTTGTTCGCATGTTGGGCTTGTAGCCTGGAGCACCGAAAAAAGTCAAGTGCCAAGTGCCGTTTGACGATGCAAGTTAGACCCTGCAGAAGTTAGGATCCTCGTCTCCTGAAGAAGACTTTGATCCTCAAGTTGAACGGTGGCTTGGGCACAGGTGCCTTGGATGACATTTCGCATTTTCAGATGTTGGTTTGTCCATGGTGGCACGATCCATCCCAAAATGATGGAGTATAGCTGTCCCGGTTGAGCGGGAAAAGGGCTCCGTGACTGCTTCCGTGACAAACCCAAGCTTCTAACTGGAACAGATTGGAACAGCCTTAAAATCCGCATCCAAGGGATGTTTTCGAATAGCAGCACCTCCCAGCATATCAGCTCGCAGGATCTCGCAGCATGTTCCAGCGAACCTTGTGAGTTGCTGCCACCAGTTCCGAGGGATCCTTGAGGAAATCTGGGCTTGTTGTCCTCGTCCATCTGCCTAGGGAGAGCCTTTTGTGGCAGTGCTGCTGGCTGATTATATATGCCAGGTATTGCCATGTCCCACGGACATTTAGGCCATCCTGGGCCCAAGATGACGCACATCACAACTTGCCACAACTTGCCAGGCATGCCTGGAGCATGTCAGAATCACTGCATCAATCATGTCACCGCCACAAGAAAACGTCACAGGCGCATCGGAACCTATGTCAGAGAACATGTCAGATGAAGATGTCTTGCCAATAGGTCCACTGGACACACAGACTAGATGAACTGGCAGACTGCATGTTAAGGTTCTTGAAGCCCCAACTTTGCCACACCTAGTATCACCTAGCAGCTCACGTGTTGAAACATTGAACCTGCGTGCCTAGCACTGCGCAGTGAAAGGTCACAAACGGCACCACTTTGTCATGCAGTTGACAGCATTTGCAAGCCTGGTCACAACAACGAAGCCGAAACATTTAAAATTAGGATCAGAACACCAGGCAGCTGCCAAACCTCACCAAATGCAAGGAATTCGCCCCCGCAAAAAAAAGCATTCCACATGATTTCAGATATCTTAGTAATCATTTGTCAGAAAATATATTCCAGTTTAAGGGATACTCCAGTAATAAGTTTTTAGGCTGGAAGAAACCAGCCCCACAAAATGGCCTCATTTGGAGCGAAGGGGGCCACGTTCCCGGCATTGCCAAGGCATGGGCCTGGACAAGGCCAAGTCTTTGTTGAAAGTCACGGAAGAGTACAGTTTCCTTGATTTGAAGCAAGTCGGCACATGGGGATGGAAATGGGTGATTTCATTGGTGTCATTTTGGTGTTGAAGCTGGTCAGCACATGGGACATTAGCCTGGAAATCAGTGATTTCAGTAGTGATTTGAAGCTTGGAAACATGGGTGATTTCACTCGAAAATGACGGAGATCGGTGATTTCATGGGTGATTTCATTGGTGTCATTGGTGTTGAAGCTGGTCAGCACATGGGACATTAGCCTGGAAATCAGTGATTTCAGTAGTGATTTGAAGCTTGGAAACATGGGTGATTTCACTCGAAAATGACGGAGATCGGTGATTTCATGGGTGATTTCATTGGTGTCATTGGTGTTGAAGCCGTTCAGCACATGGGACATTAGCCTGGAAATCAGTGATTTCAGTAGTGATTTGAAGCTTGGAAACATGGGTGATTTCACTCGAAAATGACGGAGATCGGTGATTTCATGGGTGATTTCATTGGTGTCATTGGTGTTGAAGCCGGTCAGCACATGGGACATTAGCCTGGAAATCAGTGATTTCATTAGCGATTTGAAGCTTGGAAACATGGGTGATCAATGGTATACGCTATACGGTATTTTTGGTATCCAGTGGCATCAGTGTGACACTCACAAGCATTTATGGTATGAATAGGGTAGGACCAATTGATGGTGGCCCATATCGAAGAACCCTCTGCGTTTACCTGAAATAGGTTTATGAATGCACCATCAAATATACAGGAGAGAGAGAGATGAATGCGGATCTAACCTGCCACACGGTGTAAGACTGTGTGGCCAAGTTACCCTTGTTCCAGACGAGACACCCAACTCCTAATCAGTGTCAAGTTACCAAAGCGTCTCAGAATGATGCAAGCTGAAATGTGTGAGATAGAGAAAATGTGGCAAATCAGAGTTTGTCAAAGCCCGTGGTTGCCCCAGGATTGCAAAGCAAGTGGCTGTCATGAAGAAGGATTTCAAGACAGAAACTCTGCAGCAACTGGCGATAGTATGGGCTGGCCCCAAATCTCAGGTCATGAGGATATATGGCGGATACAGGTATTGATGATCACACCAGGCCACTACCTGCAAGCATCCACGAAAGAACTAAAGCTGTCCAAGGTGGTGAGAGATATTGACAGACCAAGGGCCAACCTATGCTGTTGCAGGGCGGCGCGAGCCACTGAACCAGTTCCCCTGGAACTTGGCGCGTTCAGGACTTGAAGTTCATGCTCATGAACTCCTTCTCCACCTCCAAGGAGACATTTAAGCTGACAGGGCATTGGAAGAATAAGGCGGAAGTTGCCTAATGCAAGCATTCTTGAGCCCACATTTTGGCAAAGGTACAGCATGACCTTTTGAATGAACTCAGCCTACGAATTGCTCCAGGACACCTTGGAAGCTTTGTCCAAGTATCCGGAATTGGGCACTGGTTCTGACTTGGAGCAGCTGGGCGAAAAACGGCAATCCCAACATCTGATCAAGGGACTATCGAGGAATAGGTATCTGGTATAGCTTACGACGCATCCCGGATGAAGAAATTTGGCAGGTACCATCAGGTAGCCAAAGAATTGAGCAGCATCATGCGGTATCTACCTACCTGTTTATCTCCTTGTTTATCTACCTGTTTATCTACCTGACTACTTGCCAATCGATCTGTCTACCACCTGACTACTCGCCTCTCAGGGTTCGCCCATTTTGGGGCCGAGGTTTGTCCAGAACAAGGCCCCGAAGGTCACCGCCAGTGACATGAGCCCAGCGGAGTGGTCGGCATGTCCCGACCACGAGTGGTGCCCACCGGGACATGGAGATCTCTACCCTGCCATGCTCGGGACGGGATGCTGCTGTACACATCATGGCACCGCAGTGCACCGCACTGCACTATGAAATTCTCATCACCATGACATACTATGGCATATTATAAATCCCATTACTAAATCCATTGCAATTTATAGCAGACTGAGGCCATGAGCCTCCAAACAGGGCGGCGCATGGCTTCACAAGTCTTTTCAGTGGTTTGCCCGCTTGTGCTTGTTCCATGTTTTTCGCCTCGGCACACCTGGGGACCACCCAGATCTGTGTCGGCAGGAGCGGAACATTGGAGAAGCTGCTGAAGAAAGGCACGGCCGTGATCAACTGATACAGTCGAGGTCCAAGTAGCTGTAGGATGCTGTCGGTATTGTATGTCCATCAGGTTTCCTTTGGCAAATCAAGTGTGCACAATGTTTCATACCATGTTTTGTTGTGTTTGGTCTACCAGGTGCATTCGCTCGGTTTTGCTTGAGTTTGTCATGGCAACATGTGGTCGCAGGTTTCCGCTACATGTTTGTTTCAAACTCTGATAACTTGGGTGCCACCATGGACCTCAAGATCCTCAGTCACTTCGTGTGCCTTGGCAGATCAGAAGCTTCAACGCCAGGGCATCTATCAGTCCCAACGCTTGAGGCAATCCGGGGCACCTTTCATGATGGAGGTCGCTGAACGAACGGATGCCGTGCCGGCCTTGACACAGCAGTTGGAATGGCATATTGGGAGAGTGTTTTGTCGCCATGGCCCGCCGTTGCGTACATCCATGGTCTACAACAAAGTTTTACACGGCACATCGCAGATCATCACTGTATGGATGCACATATTCGTGCATCGTGTTCGTGAATACTTGGACAATATATCATGCATATTACAGAACTTGTCAATATGCTTGTCATTTGATGCATTTGCCTACGGTAGCCTCTCCTTTCAATCCTGCTTTCAGGACAAGAAGGGCGGCCATTTGGCGAAGGACAAAGCAACAGGTGGCCTTCTCCTGCGTGAGAGCGCTCAGTGTCCCGAGGAGGCAGGGTACGGCAGGGCATGGCGCACTTCGAACATCCCTGGCAGATGACGTGTCAAGGCCCATCAAGGCCCCAGCCAGGCTGTTTAGGATTCGGTGTGTTGTCCTGGCGAAAGATTGGCTGCAGGATGAGAAGGAATTTCAAAACGTTGGCAAATACAAGTCTCTTGGCACACACGTTTTGGGGGGATGACCTGACCGGATACCCTGACTGGATACCCCATCAGTGCCCGTCAGACCCCAGATTTTCTTTCCCCTGGAAGGATTCCAGAAGGATGCGCATGCACCAGATGCACCGTTGCAAAGTAATTATTGCAAACTAGAACATGATGCCCATTGATGACAACATATTTGAAGACTACCCCGCATATGCTTTCCCAGCATGCAGCACAAAGAGCATCGTTCAACAATCTAGTGTGTGTGCACTGGCCTAATGATGGAACTGAATATTGTGTCATGATGCAGAAGGGGTGTCCTGTTGGTTATTCCTGGATGGTTCGTAACGGTGAGTACTTATCATGATCATGATGGTTTACGATTCAAACTGTAAAGTATGTCATGATATCGATATGATCATACAAGATATGGTGTCATAAATCATCAGTTGAGTTGAACTGTTAGTGATGACCGGTGGCATGTGCCCGGGCCATGGCATTTCATCACTCGCTTGGCTCAGGTTTTTCAACACCAACAACCTCTGGGTGGATCTAGTGGCCTTGAAGCGCGAGTTCCGGCGCAACGACGGGGCCCTGCCTTTGCCCGTCATGAAGTGCCATGGCCACACGTTACGCAGCCACGGTTGGAGACCTGATGACCCTGGAACCCCTGTGGAATTGATCCAGATGATCTATAGGTCAATACCACCATGTGGACCAATTGATGCCATACAATACCACGAGAGACCGACGGATATTTGCTATGTTCCAGTGGAAACTGGACTAACGATGGTGACCTTGACTTCAGCACTTGAAGTCATGACTTGTTTTGCAATCTTTTTGTCATCACCACTGTGTTGTTGTTGTTGTTGTTGTTGTTGTTGTTGTTGTTCTTCTTCTTCTTCTTCAGAATCATTATTACGGGATCAACCACCAACTGGCTGTCACTTGATGTGATCAGAAACCTCAAAGTGATTTGTGTCCGAGGAATGGCAAGACCGTGGACCCCAGAGACAAGGCCTCCACCAAAGTCTTGCAATTGGAGACAGCAATGGGTGCCGCCATCCAATGCTTTCAAGGCACGGTGCCGGCCACGACGACGGAACGGCCATCAAAATGCGGCGAAGCAACTGCAGTACAGCACGGCTTCGCCGTCGTTGAATCATGTTGAATATGTGGAGTTGAATGTGCCATGTTTCATTTTAAAATGACACTCCGCATATTGATTAGTGAAACATAGTCAAACCGCACAATTGGACTAGTGTGAATTAAAGTGAAACATATGGCGGCGTGCGAAAGGGACGCATGGAAAGCCGCAAAGATATAATAAATATATAGTGTTTATTTTTCTTTGGTTCAACTATTGTTAAGCCATTGTGAATCCATATTTTAACAATATTAGCGGATTAACAGTATTAATCTCATGAATTATTGTATTTTATTGGATTAGCGAAACTACAAAGTCCAATATCTTCGAGTCAGAGTGGCCGTGCCTCGCCTTTCTCCAGGTGCCAGTGCTTTGGTCATTCCTCGATCGCGTTTCGCGCCGGTGAAGACGACCAATGAGCCTCGAAGCAACGGATTCCACGCGCCGGTCCATCAGAATGAGTGGTCAGATATGAATCAGATATGAATACATAACAGTTATGAGTTGTGATTTACACATATATAAGATATTTGTATGTCGATTGCCTATAGCTATACATGTTGTTTAAAGCATGTTTGACACGCAAGCCACTGTGATTTGCACAACTGAGGACCTCCTTGCTCTCCGCTCTGATGCCTATGTACTCAAAGAGGTCATGAGTCCAGGGTTATGCTGAAACAGCCAAGCAGTACTAGTAGTAGATTCATTTTAAGGGTTGCGTCGTTGTACAAACATGTAACATGTATCAGCATGTTCATTTTGTATCTCATATTGATTCGGAGACGAGAGATGAATGTCCATGTTTTTGTCTCCATCGCTTTGATCACGGGTCGGGAGCATGTACTGAGTTGCAGCTGTGCCAAAATCCCTGGCCGCTTCGGGAATGGGCTGCTTTGCCCAGTCCCAACCACCCATTGATAGCAGGACTTTACCATTACTCTGGCACCGGAGCGTGAAGGTGTTCCACCAGATGTGAAGTTGGACGGTATGTACAAGTTCACTGTGCCCTGCTCTGAATGGCCTGTGTTTCATTTACGTGTGAATTCCATGGGTCAATTTCCTTCAGAAAGTTTCACCGGTCATGCCTGGTTCTCACAGAAAGACATTGCGTGGCAGTAGTTTGCAATCTTGGGACTCGGCACCGGGGGCCTGTAGATATCCTTAGTGTAAGTGAAATTCTAAAATACATAGAACTGCGAACTCTGGTACCTGTGTTAGTCAGCATTCTGAAGCATGATTTAGAAAATATGATGATCATGCGGCACATATCTTTCTGTGAGTATTTGTGAATGTGCATGTTTAATGCATGTAATTATTTATAGATGTGTGCGCGGGTAAGTTTAATTCGCGTACTGCATGCTACTGTATACTGTCTTAGTATGTAGTAGTTAAGCAATGATAAAAAAAAGTGAATTGTGTTTACATCTGAGCTCATGAATAGGTGAGAGAAACGCCTGGTAGTTATATATGGCCTTGTTAGCTGTGGTTGGTTTTTGTGTCAGACCGAACTCGATTCTGAAGAAACTCTCCCCTGCGGGTGTTGTCGAGCTAATTCAGAGGTACACGTAAAAAGCTAACAACTAACAACCAATTTCATATTCTTGCTTGGCAGCACAGCTTGCGTAAGGTGTGGGTAGTACCGGGTAGTGGCTGACAAGATCGGAGCATATGGTCCATTTCGCACAGAGGCCCTTGTATAGGCGGGTGATTGCTTACCCCTTTTTTTTTAATGGAGTCCATAAAAAGGTAGTTGCTTAAGCCTTGGTTTTTAGAAGTTTTGATAGTTACATGTTGTAACCTGGGCTGAGGATGCCATGGAGAAGCTGATCCCCAACGGCCCACCTTCCTTGATCGCTTGCAAGAAGCTGGTGGTGGAAGGACGCCCTGCCCTGGGCCCCAACTGCTCCAACTGCCCCACTTTGCAGAGAAGTGTCCACCGCACCCAGGTGTCACAGGTATCGATAACATCGCCGCATCGCATTCGCACCTGCAAGGACCCATGAAATTCGCAAAGGGTGTGGTGTTCAAAGGAACTGTCACCGTCAAGAACACCAGCGGCAGCGAGAAGGTTCTTCGGCTGTCGAGAGGGCAGGATGGCAGGATCCATATGTTAGACATTAGAAAACAGGCTTTTGATCATCTCCGACCCAATTGGCAAACATACTGGGAAGGGAATCAGCTGTTTTTTTGTTTATGTGTATGTGTGCGTGTGCTGGGGGATGGGACTTTGTCTCAGGTATATTGCTTTGTCATGGAAAAAGATATGATTGGTCGTGATTGTTCTTGACTGCTTGCCTACTTCTGAACTCTATTGCTATAGCATCATTTAGTTCATTCCCCTGGCTTGCCCTCTACCTTAATAAGGAATCATGAGAGTTCATATGGTTCGTAAGGGTAGCTTGTTTTTCAGGTTTGAGCAGCAAAATCAAGTGTCATACGGGCTAGCCAGGATTGAGGTCACAAATGATGATAGAGGCAGAAAAGTCTAGATCCTTATCACCAGATGAATCATTCTTAGAACATCTGCAGTTCAGAAGCATCGCGAACATGCAACTGTGAAATACTTTGAATGGTTTGCTGGTGCATTTCCAAAACAGCAAGAAAAGAGCAATAGGTTAACACCACTGCGGATTGATCATTTCCGTGGTGATTTATATACTGGAGGCCCCTGCGAATGCGTCATCTCGCAACAAATGGAATGCGTCTTTGGTTCTCAGGGGCCTTGTTGTTACTTGGAGATTTTGTACCTTGCTAACTCCGCCCTGTTTGCGACTGAGGAGCTGGCAGAGGGAGTGTATGAGGACAAAACGGTCCGGAGCTGGCTGTTTTTCAAGTTTGTATTCCCGAATGCTACAGAACACCCTGCAATAGACTGCCTCTACATGCTAAGCGTCGCTAAGTGCTTCCAGCTGGCATCATCGATCGCTACTGGGGTAGCTGGAGTTTGATTTATAGTTGTGTGCGAACAGCGTCCGAGGCGTTCGGTCGTGAATGAAAAACAATGTCGAGAAATCAAAGCACATGAAACTTGAAGATCTAACTCCTAAGATTTGCTAAGTGCCGAGGTGGAGCTTTGAGTTGCCCACTTGGGCAGCGCATGGTGGTGGATTACCTAGGTTGGGATGTGGCTGCTGACCTTGCATCGTTGATGCTGGATGCCAGTTGCCAGGCGATTTTGCAGCGCTTGCTACGCCAAACTCTGCGGCAATGTGAGCATTTTTCGTTTGTAGAGGTGCTGCGCGGTGCTTGTGCTTCCTGGCATACTTGTTCATGAAAATGGACACGGCATAAAGTTTTACAGTGTGAAATCGTTGCGAATAACTTAATGCAATTTGCTAAATGGTTCGCCTTTGACAGCTCAGTCTACAGCAACAGTGGTCCTTCTTTTTGCGGAAGCACCAGCAATCGAGAAATTGTAAGCTTTCGCACTTGGGTGCGTGATATAGCCAAGCGATATCAGCAGCTCGTGCTGCTTGAGTGCGCATTACGGCAGCTTTCCTAACGATGAAACCTTGCCAGACATTTTTGCAAAGCTACACACGATAACCTGGCAGACGCTGAAAAGTCAGTTTGTTGGTCCTTGCCGTAGGTTCCACTCGTGCTGCATGCTGCAGGTTTCAGTCGATTTGTGATTTTTGCTGGAATGGATAAAAAGGATGGGCTTCGAGCAGCATCAGCTCATCTGCTTGGCTGTTGGCAGGGCTTACAGACCCTAAGTAGTTGTGAATCACCCTCGCACGTTTCATGGTGAAGCCAAAATCCACACATTTCTAGTTTAAGAATGGCGTTGATGGTATTATTTTTGGAATAAGCATATGGATAGATAGATAGACAGATAATGATATATTTATATATATATATATTTATATACAGACTAATAAACAGATAGATCGATAGGGAGAATTTTACTTGCCCTCTCAAGGGTCACTCGTGTGTTGGTCCAGCATGACCTCCCATGCGATATCCACAGGTGAGCACAATAAAATTCAGGGCCAGACTTCCTTCAGTGTACACTCTCAACCTGAGAGAGGCCACCGAGAAATGATCAGGGCTCCAGTCACGGATGGGGCTTCAAATGCCCGGATGGGGCTTCAAATGCCCGGCTGGGCCCTGCACAGATCCCGTAACATTTCAATCAAAGAGGAATTCTCCCGGTGCTCGGTGCTCCTGGTTTTGCGCCCGCAGGAGGGGCGCTTGTTTGTGTTTGGATGACTGGGGGATTGAGGTGACAGTGTTACAGACCTCCGACTTGCTTACAGTTGGGGGTGAGAAGTAAGTTGGGATACTAGTTCGTACTGGTAGCTTTAGCATCGGGAGAAGTTGAAGAGAAGTTGCAGCAGGACTAGTGGCAGGATAAGAGGAGCGCCTGCGTTTAGAAGAACAAGTAGGAATGGCATCGCAATGACTCGGCCGCCCCTCATTTTTCAATATTGGTGATTCGATCGCCCTGGACATTACTCTACGCTTATCACCGGTCCACTGGATTGGGTCGCTATGGGTCGATGATGGCGGTCTCCACATTTCATGCACGACTGATGTTGACAGTTCCCAGCTGCAGGTGCAAGTCCTGGGTCCCAGTCACAGTGGCTTGATGGTGCCATGGCCATGGGCACGGAGACGGATATAGCTTTATCTTCCAGGCCAATTGAAGGTGGGCGGCGGGAGCTGGTCACAGGGAGGTGAACAGGTCAAGGGACCATGGGATACCATGGGCACTCATCGCAGATCACAATGTACGTGCGATAGGTGCGCCAGACATTGAGCGTGGCACACTTGTGAAAAGGGGCCGCGGGGACCATAAGTGTGACTCATGTGACTGTGTGATGTAGTTGTTCCACGTTTTGCGAACAGAAACTGATCTTGCATGCCATTCTTGATTGGTTGCCTTCCCAAGCCGCTGCAGGTTTGGACTTGCAGAGGGCCCCCTTTGTGCTCGAATACCTTCCCGCGTCCAGACGGAGGTGTGTTCCTAGTGTGCCCCCCAAGACTCTAATGTTTGGGGTTTGTGTCATTCCTCGTCAGCAGTGATGATTGGGACGCTTGTTGTTGTTGGTAGTGGTGGTACCCACCCTGCATTACCAAGCCTTGGTGGAACTGCTTTGAGGTGCCTGTGCCAGTGTGAGCACAAGGCTGTGCAGAAGCTCGTGGAGCCACGCCTAAAAGAGGCGCCAGTGGATCCGTCGCTGGTGGAACCCACACAGCTGGTGATCCGATTCTCCCCAGGGCATTCAAGGCTCTTCCATGACATCACTGGTTCAGAAGCTAATGTTTGGATCCGATCTTGCCGATACTTCTGAAACCAACAGGCGATTGATTTCTATATGAACCGGTGATTCGGCTAAGAAGAGGCCAGGCTAAGATGGTCAGTAGGCTGTACTGCCTGACCAACACACCCCGCAAGCCTGGTGCACAGACACAACAGGTTCCACTGAAGCTGTGAACAAAACGTAGTGATTGATGTGGCTGTTTAGTTGAGAGGCTGCTAGATATTTGACTGATTTTTAGGCGGATAGATTGATAGAATTAGAGAATTGATTGAGGATAGAGGCCAGAGGAGCAGTGTTGTTGCATCCATGAACTGGGAGGGATCTGGGAGGGTATCTCTTGCTGCGTCCTGTGACCATCTTTGACAGGTGAGGCAGAAACTCAAATCAGATCTAGAGCGATGGGAGACTGCACCTTGGCATCCTCGGATCATGACCTCGATGGCTTGAAGTGCCATTGAAATCAGCCGGTTTGGTTCAACATGTATTCCCATCACGGGTGCACCACCTTCAACCTGCACCAAAAAATATGACCCAACTACCCAACCCCCCTTCCAGCTGCCACACAGCTTCGGGGGTCCCCAGACCTTGGGAGCGCCACCAAGGAATTCCGCAACGCTTACAATGCCTGCACTGTAGAGCTCCTCTTTGGCCTTGCATGCAGCACGGTGCTGTGGCGGAAGCCTTCCCTATGCTTGTTGGTCTTTCCGGTCATTGGCCCGGCCCTCAGATGTCATGATCAGGACCATGGTCAGTTATCCTACAGGGTAGCTTTCGAATGGTTTCGAGGTCCCCATGCATCTCCATATCTCTCCATCCTCTGCTCGTTCGGAAGCAGACCCACCATGACCCACCAAGTAGAGAAAAAATGAAGGCAAACCCCTGGATTGGCCTCACACTGGCCAAGTCAAATCCGGGCTTAAGATGTCCACGCAACTTTTCTGCCGGAGGTTCTGCTGCTGGTTTGGCCAGCTTGGCCTGCATGGTCCCGTGTGGCCTCATGAGGGTTCTTGCCCGGAAAAAATTACAGAGCTTTCCCCACTGCAATCCGCGCACATCGAAATGATCTTCTCCCACATGCTTTTCAAAGCCAGACCTTTACACAGTTCATCTGACTGTCATTAGAGTGTGAAGCAGCACAATATCGCACTGGCAGTGTGCCCAAGAAGGTGCCAAAGTTCTTTTCGATGTAGTAGTCTTTGACCATTCTTACATGAGCAAACAGAGCCTTGGCCACTCAACGTTGGAGACCGTAGTGACTATTACCCCAATCTCCGAAGGTGAAGCATGACTTTTTTTGGGAGCTAAGGCCGGACAACCAACATGTTTCATAATTTTTCCAGGTGTTTGGCTTTGGGCGTTTTATCAGTGGCGAGGGCCTGTGCTCATGTTTTGTGCTGAGATTGGCAGATTAGCAGCATCAGCTCGTTGTCAAAGCAACTTGAAACGGACCAGATTCTTCCATTTGAGACACAGAAGGGCAGGAGCGGCACATGCTTGCTTTCAAAGCGTTCCACAGGTTGCAGGAGCTGCAATCTTTTGTCACAACTAGTTCCAAGCCATTTAAGTGAACAGCAACAGAGTAAGACCAATGCGTCAGCTCTGTTACAGCCGTCATCCCCGGACAGTTACTCTGTGTCGGAAAAAGTCACTGTGTGGGGTGACCGAGTGGAGGACAAAACGAACCACTGACTCATCTTCAGTTGGTTTGGCATCACACTTGGTTACATGCGCTTCTGGCTCATCTCAATCTCAAGATTCCTACGGCTATACAGGTTAGTGCCCCTAAATGTCAGGAAATACCAGCAATCACGAAAACCTCTCTCATCACCTCAACTTGCTGCTGTAACAAGTTTGGCAGGGACAGGACCTGAAGAGTCAGGAAAGGTAGGCTCGACTTCCCCCAGGATCCACCAACTCAAACATAGTGCAACTTTACAGAAGTAGAATCCAGTGAACCATGGATACTTGAGACTTGTGTTGTAGCTACGAATTCCTCAAGTCTCTCACCACCAAAGTTCTTTTTGTTCTCTTTAAATTGCCATATATTGCCATGCTAGCTTTCGTCACCTAACCCCGCCCTCAAGTGCAGTTGGGATGGCCACACCAAGGCTTTGCATAGTTGGTATATGTGAGGAATGAGTGTTACACATGTGTTTGCTCGCGGCTGCTTTTGACACAAAAAAATGTTGCCATTGATCCTTTTGGAAGAGGCAGGCCACGCAGCGGCACAAGAATTGTGATGCAACTCTCTGTTTTGGCCCAACTCCTTCAGCTGAGAGAACAGCTTTAGCAGCTTATTGTCCTTGAGTTTCAAGTAATCTTGAATGAACATCAGAAAATTTGAAAGCACATGGAAATTATAGATGAAAGATGATGAATGCAGCGTGAAGCAACTCCTTCGTTGAAAGCGTTGCAGCCGCCAATGTCGATGCGCTTTGGAATTGTAGGGCCGGGTGGGCCTGAACCACCAATGGCAGTGGCCCCTTCCAGCAGCAAGACCTTGAAGGCTCGTTTGTCAACGTCCGATGATGGGAACAGAGTCTTAAACAAAATAACTATATATTTTACTTCCAGTGATCCCCACCATGGTATAATATGGTGGCATTCTACTTGGTATATTTTCTGGCATTCGATTTGGCATATACTTCTGGCATTTACATCTGGCATTGTATCTGGCATAAGTTCTGGCATTGTATCTGGCATAAGTTCTGGCATTCTATTTGGCATATCTTTTGGCATCCCCATTTGAATCTCGGAGTGAGTGGTAGGGCGAACCCATAGTGATGCCCCAGCAAAAAATATCTTTTGGCATTCTATTTGGCATATCTTTTGGCATTCTATCCGGCACATCTTTTGGCATTCTATCAGGAGTATCTTCTGGCATTCTATCTGGCACATCTTTTGGCATTCTGTCTGGGGTATCTTCTGGCATTCTATCTGGCATATCTGGCATTCTGTTTGGCATATACTTCTGGCATTTACATCCGGCGTATCTTCTGGCATTGAATCTGGCAAATCTTCTGGCATTCTGCAGTTCAGGTCCACCCGTGCTCACTGAGCTCGGACACTGGCGGTTGAGGTCCAGCGGTGCTCACTGAGATCGGACATTGGCATATATGTTCTGGCATTCTATCTGGCATTTACCATCATTTACCTCTGGCACAGGATGGAGGACAAGAAGGGGAAGAAGCAGGAGAAGGAGAAGAAAGAGAAGAACTAGCTCGAGCTGATAAAATCTAACAGCCCTCACCTGGCAGGTGGGGAATAAAGATGATGAAAGGTGAATTCTTTCAATATTTTGCGGGTGTATACATTAGACCGGCTGAGATGCATATGATGTAGTCTCCGCATGTTTCAATTTTCGCCAAAATCTTGTAGCATGCGCTGGCACTTGGGTTGGTGAAGCCAAATATTTGCAGTAGTGGCCACTTCATGGATAATACTGGTGGTTATCAATGATAGGTAGTGTTGTAGCCTCATGAACGAATCCAATGGGCGTTGCTGAGAATACTTTTTGGTTTTCGGGTTGTTGCTCATCAATGGGTAGTGGATATTCAAAGGAAGTTTGGAAGTCAAACATCCAACTCATGGCAAGTTACGGCAATGTGACAATGCAGAAGAGATGTCAGAGACAGGGATGCCAAGAGGGAGAAATGCGTGCGTGTGACAGGTAGAACCCGCGCAAAATGCTAGGTTTTTCAATAGTTGCTGTGCCCCGGAAAGGTCGCAAGGTAGGCTCAGTAAGGCGGCACAATGGTTGGCAAAATTTGCATCCCTTTGTGGCTCAAAGCATAGCTGCAAGTCAACACTGCAAAGTAATGTGTAAAGGACTGGCGGCACCACGTTTGGAAGGTCTGATGCATACAATACTTGCATGTCGCTGTAGTGTGAAGCATGTTTGCAAGCCAAAATCGTCAAAAACTGCGGGAGGAGAAACCACTTCTTGAAGTCAAGACGTCTAAAAAGTATTAAAAAGTGCACTTCGCTGGGGCAGCACGAAGCGCATTTGCAATTCAAATTGGCGGATTGGATTCGCGACGTTTTTGACGTTCCAGAATAGTCAGGCGGAAATCCACAAAGTAAAGAAACAGAGAATGACAGATCAGATGGAAACATAGAGGATGATAGAGGGATAGAAAGGTGGATAGTTTAATAGAGAGTTGGCTGACTCGCTAGATAGATTGATATAGACAGCCGGCAAGCTAGATAGACTGGCTGGCTATTTGGACAGGTACACAGATACATGGATAGATAGATAGATAGACGGATAGATGATAGGTAGATAGGCAGATGGATAGATAATAGATTCTGGGTAGACAGGTAGCTGGAAATATAGATGGACGGATAGTTGTACAGATAGGCGGATAGATAGATAGATCATGATAGATCATAAGATAGATAGGGAGGCGGACAGATAGCCAGGTAGATAGCTAAATGTGTGGATGGATAGATGGTCAGAATGCAGATAGAGACATCGATAAGTAGCCAGAAAGGTAGCAAGGGTAGGCAGATAGATACAGTAAATATTTCCACAGATAGAGAGACAGGTCGGCAGATTGATAGACAGCTAGATGCAGAAGTACAGTGATACAACAGACTCAGACACTGTTCCTTCCGATTCATGGATGCTGTAGGTAGTTGATGGTAGCTGGTGGCCCTTCCATTGGGATAGGCAGGTCAAACAGACGTAGAGTACGTAGAGGGGTGAAAAGCTGGGGGAACTCAACAGACAAGTAGAGGAACTGTTTGACAGATAGAAATGAACAGCTATACATAGACAGTTTGAAAAGTACATACTAAATGAATCTTAGTGACACTTATATATGTATTTATTTATTTATTTATTTATTTATGTATTTATTTGTTCATTTATTTTTATATCTACTCAAGTACATGTATGTATATATATATATATGTACATGCAAATATAGGCATATAGAAAATAACATCTTCCAGAAGCTTGTGGCTCTTTCAGCGAACGGCGGCGTCATCCCCGTATCTCAGCCAACCTCCTTCTCCTATGTCCGTTTACTATCTCAAAACTTCCAGCACCACCTTGTGCGGTACTGACTAATGAGATCTAATGAGCCAATGCTTTGGATGGCCAGTTGCATCGCTATGGATGGGTCTCGGTCCCCTCAGGCGCTGAAAGAATCAGCCGCCAGGGCTTTACACTTTGTACATCCCAGTGGAAACGCCGGAAGCCAAGCTGCCGAAGCCGATGAAAGCTGCCAGCTTCGAATGTTGAGAGAAGCATCGCCCATGCCCATGGCAGGAATGGTTACCCCTGATGCCAACAATGACTCTGACAGACGTGAATGCATGAATGCAATACCTTCAATAAAACTCTTACGTGCTCTAGCGTGTGTTTTGAGGACGTGCGTCTTTTGGTCTTGGGATGTCTTGGGTACCTGCTTTCAATGCTGAAGTTTTGCGAGGTTTGGAAGCCGCGGCATCTCTTTACAGAAACGCCGAGTGGAAATTTGAAGGAGCTGCAAGAAACCTCGCAGATCACGCAGGACAAGGTCAGGCAACGAAAAGGTTGGATAGAAGTGGTGCGGTAGTTTCACTAGGTTCCACTTGATATCACTAGATTTTTTTTGTCATCCCATCTTTGAAATTCTTTGAGTACATGGTAGCGCGTGGACTTCTTGATTGTTTCATCGCTAGTAGCGAGCCTCCAATTCTCTATTCAGGTGCTGTGGGTTGAGCCCCCGTGGAGAGCTGGGACCGTGCTACAACACGGGATCACTTCTCGAAAGCAGTGGACCTGGGGTGCCTGTGTCTACCAGAGGCAGGAGGTCATCCTCAACACCTTGCCCCACTTGCCCCAGCTCCATCATTTTGGAATATTTTGGATGTTATGTTTGCAGCTTCTGAGATGGGGAAGTGCAATGTGCGAGGAATTCATGCCCTGCCCAACCCCTCCTAGCTTCAGTTTGCTTCCAGGATCTTCCAGGTTCTCCTTTTGTCCTTTGGTCAATGCAAATTACCAGCGTTGTGATTGCTCGTTGGGTTTCTAGAGTCACTGCTGGTGAGGCCAGGGTGTTCACCAGCATAGCATGTGCCCACCACCCAAAGACGGTATCGAACAGAGGTTAAGCAATCCAAAAAGGGGGGAAGCCGGACATACCGGGTCGGATGCCGCATAGTTGGTAGGCAGCATCTTGACATGCACCACGCAGATGCACACAGCCATGCACTCCTGATGCCAGTCTATCGCGGCTGACGTGCTGCTTGCCTTTATATTGCTGGCGAAGCACTGCTGCGGCCAAAGGGGGACGCGGTTCACCTCGACGTGAGAAGGAGCAGAAAGTGCAGAAGGTGCGGAGCAGGGAGGCAGCAACTTGTTGCACATTCGTTACACACATAATCTCTAAAGCAACTTACAACTGACACTCCAAGCTGGCCACGGATTTCTTTGCAGCCCAAAGCTCGGAGCCGCACCCAAAGCTCAGCGTTGAAGTTTTTGGCACCAACTTCACATCACGTCATCATGGGTGCACTGTTGACTGCTTGATACTACTTGACTGCCGCAACTGCTCCTTGTTACATCCTATGTACATCATCTTACGAATTGCTCCTCGGCTTGCCAGGATCCAAAGCGACCAACGCACTTTGTTTCGCTTCGAGTCGGAGAAGATATTCAAAGAGCTGCATCGAAAGTTCAACAGGCCTGGCATTGCTGCTACAACTGCACGACTGGCAGCATTTCTAAAGCCACAAATTGTCATTCGGTTGAGGACAACATGCCGCTTGCCAGGTGCACGACTGGCACACTGCTAATTTGCCAGACCCATACATGTGCCCTCAGACTCTGTGGTGTCTCATTCTTCATTCAGACCCTGCTGGTATTTCCCAGACTTGACAGTGGCACTCCGATTTGATTGAACATGCGCATAACTAAGTTTGATTACTTTATTTACTTTCGTCTACGTTACACCAAAGAAATCATAGATATAAGCAGATCACTTCAGCAACTCAGATGCATCCTGTGCTCTTAATGTAGGTGCAGCATGGTACAGATGTTTCAGCACGTGTTGCTGGCTGTCAGCCTGTTGCACAGGAACTCATCGGCCAAGCAGACGAAAAGCTACGGGAAGATTTGAAGAGGTGCAAACATGCATTTGTCCATGTCCATAGCAGCAACTTGATCAACTTGCATTTGCCATTGGTATCCATTGTTCAAATGCTAAATGAAATTTCAACTGCTTCCTTCGATTTGTTTTGAGTCAGGGTGTCCCTCACATTGATTTTTGTTGGAATCCTTCAGGTTCAATGATTTTCAAAGAGGCAACGTGTTTTCAGCAGTCATTTTTTCCTTAGGTGTTTGATCCCTCGTGGCCAGCTGCATTTGACACTGGCCACGCTGAAATTGCGAACAGATGAAGACGTTGAGGCAAGCATGGGCAGAACCGGCTGCATCGCTTGCGGCCTGCAGGGAGCGAGGGAGACTCACAGACATCAATTTTAGGGTCGTGTCTATTGGTCATGTGGCTATGGGTCAATATTAACCAACCAACTTTCATGGGGGATTTCCACCAACAACAAGGGAAAACTCATGGTTAATGATGGGGGAACCAGGGGTACGGGGTTTTGACCCACAGCCATGTATAGCTTACATGAACGACCTACCGCATCGTGATTTGTTTCTCAATGTTTTCAAATGTTTTTCCAAAATCGGGGAGTCGCCAGTCATGCTACTTGCAGTACTTTTGGCTACTTCCCGCTTGCTGCGTGATGCTCCATGTGCATCATGAGGAAAAGGCTCTTTCTTTAACAAACAACTGTTTCTACGGTCATGAAGAGCCGTATAAATGTATGTGTATATGTAGAGAGAGTGTAAGTATAGTTTCTACCATTTTCTAATTCCAATAGTAGATCATGTTCCAAAAGTGTATTGTATATAGTAACAGTAGAAATTCAGTCTAAATAATAAAAACTTATAGTAGTGCAGTTTCTAGTAGTTCAGCACTGTAATTCCCATATGGCTGTGGGTCAAAACCCCGTAATTCTGGTTCCCCCTATCATTAACCATTAGTTTTCCCTATAGTTTTGTTGGTTATTATCCCCCATCAGTTGGTTGGATTTGGTTGGTTAATATGGACCCAAAGCCATATAGTTGCATGGTATATATCCCCTATAATTGTTAGATATCATCCCCGATCATTAACCAGCTAAACCAGCTATAACATTGGTTGGTGAACTGCTTGACCTGGCGCTCGCCATATCCTTCAAACGCCGCTGGGGGCCCGTCAGGTCGCCCGAGAGCAGCTCAATGAGATTTCTGAAGCTCCAGGTGCGCTGGGTGCAGTGGAACGCCCAACAGTTGGGCGTCTACAAATATGTGAAAAAATGATTTAGTAACATATCAATGAAATATAATGAAATATAAGTATTGTTTAATCATATTATATTTTTACATTATATATATATATATATATATACGTATTTTGTTTGTTTTCAATTCATTTATTTACTTATTTACTTAAAGAATCTAAGATAACAATGCAAATGGTATTGAATAGTGCCACAAAATCATGAAAACAGATTATTGCTTCCATGAAGTCAGAATGTTTTCATGGTTCCAGGTTAGGAGTGTGTCATACCCCTGGATGGGTGATTCCTACAGGGGCTTTATTTACCACCCGTATCATCCATTATCATCCTATATCCACCTGTTTTGTTGTCATCTCAGACTGATTCTTCCTGGTCGTGCACTTGATCTCCCACTAGAAGTTCCGGCTCGGCAGTGTCAGAAAATGTCAGAATATATGTCGATTCAGAGCATATCTATGTCTTGCTGATGTTTGAGAAGATGTCAGAGAATATCTCAGAACATACGTCAAAGAGAGTGGATGTCACAGAAAATGTCACAGTAGACAGAATCAAATTTATGCCCGAGGATCTCCGAACATTTGCTGGAGAGGATTCCAAAGTAAAGATACGAGTAGTACTAGAGCCGTCATGGATTTTTCATGATTTTTCCAAAATAGATAGAATAGGAAGCGAGGGCTGCCTGAGATCGCAGCGCTAATGAAGAAGCCAGAGGAGTCGAGGAGTCTGGATTTATTTTTCCTGCCACTGCTGTGCGGCATGGGTAGATGCAAATAGTGAAAGCTGGCAATACGAGAAGCCAGTTGGGATCATCCTTCTGTACTTGTCAGCCCAGTTTCAGTTCTCCCTTGCTTGTTTGGGTACAGTATTTGTCAACCAGCTATGGGTGACGATTTCTTCGTGGAGAACCCACCATTTCTGGACAGACCGATGCATTCAAACCGCTTGATTAAGCTGGAGGTCCCAGGCTGCCCCCTGAAAGGCTTTCAATTCAAGCTTAAGGGCCTAGAGTCCTTTGGACAAAGAGCCGACAGCTCAGTGCTGCAAGTCAACTTTCTCCCTGATTTGCGCTTCCCCACAAAATGTCCCAGTGTAGAGCATTCAGGCAACCCATGAGAGTGCCCCAAATTTTCCCAGGGTGCCATGTGGGGGCCCATGTGGTTCTCTACCTGAAGAATTCAGGTTCTTTTCGTGCGCGCTTCGGACGATGGTTCCAACGGACTTTCTGACCTGCGTGCCTTGCACAGTCGCCTTGCAGATGCCTTCGAGGCAGCTTTTCCAGGCGCGTCTGAGATTTTTGGTGGTCTGATGTCTCCATATTGATGTCCCATGATATCCATTGATATCATACTTTCATTGTGCTGAACCCTGCTTCTTAGCTGTGTGCACATCAGCTCAACTGGCTGAGCAACAGTTTTTGGACCCATCTTTTTTTGCAAAGCATTGCAGGCTCAAGTTTTCGGCCCCACATGATACTGTTACGCACATTTTCTCCATATCACAGACTTCCCAGCACAGCAACATTCCATGCATAACAATCTCGCAACACCTGCAGCTAGAACATCAACCTGCTAGCCTGGAACTCCTCCCGCAACATGTTGGGAGCCGTGTTGCCTCCGGCTGCCGATGTGGCAGAACTGCCGCAGATCCTAGAGGTAGCCATCAAAAACTATGGACAGTCACTTTTCCTGAGTTGCAGTGTTCAGGTGCTTAGTATGGTTATTCTTTTCGTGGTGGTGCGAGTCTTCATTCCCAATGAGAAGGACAAAGTGAGCCTGGCAGATGTCTTGTTCTCGTTGGTCTTCTTCCCTGTCTTGGCCTTCGCAGCTGTGGCTGCGAGCATGGAGCTGCAACACGATGTGCATTCCAGGTGGCTGGGAACCTGCTTTTGGTCGGATTTCTACTTGGTTCTCTACGTCAGCCGCATGCTTTGTCACTGTGTGATCCAGCCCTTCACGCACATGTCTCCAGGATTGCTGGTGATGATGACCATTCATCACGTCATCAGCATGGGCTGCTACTTTCTTGGCCTTGGATATGGAAGATGTCACTACTGGGGATGCTTGGATGGATGTTGTGAGATCACCACCGTGTTCTTGAACAAGCTTTACCTGACAAATCAAACCGAGTACAATGGCAACAAGCTCAAAACATATCTTCCAGTGTGGGTGGTTGCCACCAACGGCTTCTTCCTATGGCTCGCCTTCTTAGTCTTCAGGCTTTTGCTTTTTCCCTATTGGCTGACCAGCTTCTACAGAGACATGCAAGACATGCCTGAGAAGACCAGAGCAATTACCACAGACCTCGAACGTTTCATCTATCCTGGTACCACCTGCATCCTGCTGTTTCTTTCGACCATGTGGTTCATCCCTGTCACCCAAGGGATGTTGAAAACCATGCGCAGTGCCATGGCCAAGAAAATGGACTAACCAATCCCATTGGCTCTGCTGTGCACGTGTGCAGTGCGGTGCCAGGAGTCAAAGAATACGAGAGACCGACTCTGATAGCGGGCTTGTTGGCCAGGATAGCCTCAGGATAGCTTGAAAATTGGACTGAATGTTCCACGCGAAATGCGTCTATCACTGCATGGTAAAACAGGCAAGTGCTCCTAAGCTGTGCAGGGGCTGAGCAAGCGAGGTAGCCAGATTTGCGAGTATTCTTTGGTTGTGGCTCGAAATGGGTTCCCTATGATAGCTCAAGATGGTCGGACTTGAAAAATGATTTGATACATTTTGATACCGAATATGACTTAGTGTAGCAGTAAGTTACTTACAAGTTATATATCCATTTTTGCGCTCTCTTTTGCCCATGATTTCCTGCTGGCCACCGGTGAAGGTACCAGAACGGAGGCAGCTTTGAGCACTGATACAGTCTCAACGCAGGAGAGCCGTAGCTGTCATCACTGCAACTTGCCAGCTGGTCACTTGCGTCGAATTAAACCATCATCGATCCTTATCCACCTTCCAGTGGGTGTCATTGATAACAAGGAATAAGATGACGTCCTACGTTGTGGGCCAGCTGACTTCAGGGCGGGGCCCCTCTCAATTTGGCAAGTCTTTCCGAAATCATCCGCCCGGTTTCTCTCTGAACCCCCATGAACCCCCTGAATAGTGTTAAATGCCTTTTTTGCAGGGAAATTTGAATGTTCGTTTTTGAGACTAAGTTTAGTAATGAGGCATTTTCCCACATTTCCAATTTCATTTGATTGCTGCTGCATGGATACAGCCTAGCGTTGAGTGCCACAGGAACCCGTCGAGCAGATGGAGCCAACTGAAGCTTCACAGGAGAAACTCAGTCGTTTTCTGACGTTGCATGGCTGCAAGATGCTGCAAGGGTAGAGGCCTCACCTTGCAAACTTGGAGGGGTTGACACGGTAGCCGTACCCAGGAAATCATTCGGGCTGAAATTCAGCTGAATCCGAAAATCTGCCCGTTTCCCTCTCGGGCTGATTTTTGGCCTTCGGGCCAATTCCATGGTTTTGCGGATTTTCAAGGCTCATGAGCTGTGAACAGTCCATCAATATGTTTTTAATCCTCTAACTTCCTCCAGCTGCTTCATCCTTATTGCACGGTCCTTCTCGAATCTACAAATAAGCACGACAGAAGGACCATGGACTTGTTTTTGCATCAATAAATTAAAGGTAGCAGAATATCAATGGCGAAAATCCCGAATTTCCTGGAAACGAATCGGGCGAAAAACGTCGCTATTCGGACGAAAAACGCCGAAATGGTTTTGGGAGGGATTTCAAAATGCATGAACTTGTAGTTCAACTGATTCTGATGCTTTTATCATCATCACCCTCTGTCCAAACTCAGAGAACTTTGGCTGACTTTTAGCGCTAGTCGTCCTATGTTGTCCTCAAGGTGAGCTTTGAAAAAAACAATTACTATCAATTTCTCATGTCATAAAACTATCAATTCATGATGAGCATTTGTTACTTGTTATATCTTGTTATTATATGTTATTATGTAGTAAAATCATCAAAGTCCATTCTTGCAGGAAAGAAACACTCAGGCTGAAAATTGTGATTCGGGCAGATGAATAGCCTGAATGAGGTCAGGCTGAAATTGCAGCCTCAGGATTTACTAGGTATGGGCCTCAATCTCCACCAAGGCCTTGTTTGGGTAACATGAATTTAAGCATTTGCATGGATGCACATTCAATGTCATAAGCATTGACCTACACATTATTAATACATTCATACAAATTATGTGTTTGTGATCGTATATGCAAGTGTTTGGCATATATTTTTTCTTGCTGTAGGGCAACCCGTAGGAAGCCCTGGCAAAAAAAAGCGTGTTTGTGCATGAATGATGCTCACTAATTTTCCTTGGTTCAACAACTGCTTGGCAGTTAGGCGCGTCCTACGCCACGATGCCAAGCGCTTGGGCTTGCAAATGCGAAGCGATGGTTCTGTGGCCTTGAAGGCTGCGGCTCTGCGTGGCGTGGCGGGTGAAATCCTGGCTGATTCACATGAAGCGAATCTGGGAATACCTCCCGATTTTCACCAGTTTTGATGGTCACTGATTCTTAGCCACTGAGAAATTATCCTGCAATGATTACTGACATGAAATGATTCACAATCGATGCTTTCCTGATGGTCAGTCAATGGATATTGATGGTTTGTGGCCCAACCATGTGGTCGTCATGTTTTTATTTTCCCTAACACTACAGTAACAAATAGTTAGTTGGTTGACTAATATTGCGAACCACCAGCCAGATAAGCTGATTGATCTTAGGGGATGATAACCGACTGAGGGGAATGCCTGGGGCACGGCTTGGTGAGAAATCATAACTGCGCCCTTTTGGGGTGCCACTGTCCTGTAGATGGATGGACCACCTGGACCTGTTCTCGACCAGTTTGCAACCAGACCCATCATTTTGAACCATTGGCGTTCAAAAATTGATGACCCGGATTGAGATCAAGTTCAAGAAACCACAGCCGCTGTGAAACATGTCCACCGTGCCATTTTGACAGGACTTGGTGGCCCTGTCCTTCTTTAGAAATCATGGCTTTGGAGAGACCCTGGGCAGCAGAATGCGGTGCCACGGTACGACACAGTCATGGCCCCCGGTGTCCATTGCAATTTGCCATTGTCCCGTTGCCAAGGTCAGATGTTGAAAGAGAGGTCAAGTGTAATGACAAGCAGCGTTTCTCCCTGTGGATGGACAAGGGCATCAAACGTATTCGCGCCAACCAAGGGCACAAGATGAAGGAGGCACCATGACATCAACACAAAATGACAAAGTGAGCGGGGTGGGGGTGGGGTGTCGCCAAGCTGTGAAAAGTGGCGACAGATGAACCATGGAACAGCTTGGCACCGAGAAAACACACGACTGCATTCAGCAACTATGCATGATAGAGTTGTTCGATTGGATGGTCCCGAGGCTACGAAGTGATTGGGGGATGTGGCTGTGGGTCAAAACCCTGTACCCCTGGTTCCCCTATCATTAACTCTTGTTTCCCCTATTATTGTTGGTCGTTATCTTCCATTATTGGTTGATTAATATAGGCCCATAGCCATGTGGATGGGTGTGGGGGGTTGGGGCATTCACTTTGAAACCGTTGTGGGACGAGGTGGTGGACAGCGAACTGCTGACGCCGATCTCATCTTCGGCGGAGCTTCCTGTGTGCAACTCGGGATGCATTCAGCGCTGCGACGCTCAAGTTGCGCGTGTTGAAGATGAAACATGGTGAAAATCATTCCCAAAGGTGCAAGATGTTGAAGACGTGGCATTTGTATCCATTTGTATCCTCGGATGTGCGGCGGGGGGGGGGCCTGTGGGGCTTGGGAATGGGATCTCTCAGGCATTCACGGTACCTACATGAAGCGATGGCACCACAAGAAGAAGAGCTACGTCGACGTGTGGCCTGCCATCAAGCGCGAGGGATTGAAACCCATGGGACGCAACCACATTCACTTCGTACCGCACGAGGCCAGAACTTCCGCTTCTTCCCCTTCAAGAGTATCATTCTTCATCCATGTGGAAGTAGCAAGTAATTAATGGCAAAGAGAATGAGAAAGGGGGAGCTTCATAGAGATTCAGACATGGATGATCATGGATGATGATTAATCTGACGATATGATTGAACCGCTGCGGCTCGTGGTTTTGTTGCATATGATCAGATCGTCAGCTGCCATTTGACGAAGATGTTTGCCTTCGCAGGTTGGTTCCCGCACGGTTATCAGTGGCATGCGGCAAGGCAGGTTGGTCAGCCGCGATGTTTTACTTTCATTGGCTCACTGCACGCCGGAGACCATGAAAGGGATGGAGTGGACATTGCAGTGCAGAATATATTATGATATATTATGTATGTAGTGCAGGCAGTCTTAGAGTTCTAGAGTGCCTGATTGAGCGATCGTGATTTGCGGCATAGTTGATGAGCTTTTGACTGTTGAACTGCTGACTGTTGAAATACCAAGAATATAAGAATGTTTCAATCATGTGCAGCCATATTTCATGAATTTAGGGTGATTTGCCGGCAAAGCTTCAAGTTGGATGGTACATGTCGTAATTCGCTGAGAATCTGCAACAAGAATGTGGCAAATCATTCCAGCCATGCGATGCGGCAGATTGCACAGTGGCTATCTACCTGGATGTGCCAAAAGCACTGAGCATGGGAATCAAACTCTTTCGTTCTTCCAACGATGTGGCTCCTCGGCTTGGGCCAGCCCAGTGGCAGACAAGATCGTCATCATGCTCATGTCGGTGTGTTTTCTTTCGTGGCCTGTGCGTTGTAATGTTGTTTTACCCGAAGATAATTCAATAGCATTCTTTGTTTCTGACCTTCCTCGCTAGTCAGTTGGTATTTTGTTTGCGGGAATCCGAATTTTGTGAGTTTTGAAGGAACAATTTCAAGCTTGGTTTATGCTATGCAGCTCAGAGGCCAACAATCACAACAGCCCTAACAGCAACCAACAGCAATCACAACAGCAACAACTGGAGCAACACTGCAAGTGCGAACGAAAAGATTCAATCCCTGATCCGTCAAAGATTTTCTTTCAAAAACCGTCAAATCCAGCTTCCAAGGGGTGCCCAATGGATCCTCACAAACCTCAATCAATCTCAATCATAAAAAGGTCGCCACCAAGTTCTTTGGGGAGAAACCTGCATTTGAAATAGCCAATGTCGCTATCGCATTTCCTAAGCAAGTGTATTTTTGCGGAAGGCTTTGGTTCCCAACGGTTGTCCAATCCGTTGATAAAATCCTTTCAGAAGCCCGACCAATTCCCAAGGGCGTACAGTAAATACCCCAGCCATCCTGAGGAACTGAAATAATTTCTGGCATGCTTCTGAATTTAGACATTTTTTTGGGGAAAGACCAGGTCCAGTAGCCGATGAAGCTTCAGTAGGGATTGTCTTCATCCACTTTTTATTTCCGTCTTGCTACTTCCAGCTTCCAGTATCTTCCTCTTTCTTCCCACTTCCAACTCTTTGGGCACCAGTTTCTACTTCCTGCTCATACTGTCTGCTTCCTCCTCGCTTTCCACACTTCCTATTTTCCACCTAGTATATTTTTCTTGCTCGCTGCTTCAGATTGCTCCGTTGTTTATTTTCTACTTTTTCCCATCCACTTGCTTCACTCTTCCTGTTTGATAATTCCCAGCTAGAAATGACTGCATAGCACCTTTGACTTTCTACAACCTCCTTGTTCCAATTTACTTTCTTCTTCCTGCCCCTCACGTATGTCATGCTTGATGCTTCCTAAATGCTTTGAAGTGTAACCTCAGTGAACGGAAAGGGGTCTTGAGGAGAAACATGAGGGAGCTTCCATGGAAAGCAAACAAATTGCCAAGGAAAGCTAGGGAGCCAAGATGATCAATGTTGCTTTTTGGTGCGGGTCCAGTCCTTTTCGCCAGGAAAGGAGGTTCTTCCAGGAGCACCTGTAAAAAGCACAGACCCCATTTGGGGGGGGGGGGGGGGGCCAAAACCCCGACCCCGTTTGGGGGGGGGGGGGGGCGCACAATTCATCAGTCATCATCAGACAAAATCATGCTAGTGGCAAGATGATGAACTGTAGGACCCTGTATTAGGTTGAATATCAACAGGGACCATCTCCAAGAGGCTGATCTAAGATATTGAAATTGCCTATCTCTTCCAGGATGGTTTTACACCATACATCTTTGTTGCATCTAAACCATGACACAGGCGCCGCAACTCCTTGTGCGTTACTGAGGTGCTCACCCGGGGTAATGAATCTGGGCACATCCCGACAGAACTATTCCTTCGGGCAGTTGAGATCAAGACCGGGCGGTTGCTTTGGAGCGGGCTCTCAGTATGGGAGAGATGGCAGCAAAAACATGGTATGGGTCAATCCCAGATACAACCAACAACATAGTCTGTATAGGTAAACGCTCCCCAGCCCTGCCATGCCCCACACAAAACAAAAACACTTTTGCAATTCGGTCAATGTTTGAGATATTTGAAAAGGGCAGAAGGCCTCAAACCATACAGCAAAGAATCTAATGCAAACAAGATTGTGGATGTTTCTTAGTCATCCGTTCACAATCATGTCGATGTGGAGGGGATATTTTGCATGTCTTCTTTTTGACATCACTGCCAAGAAAAGAGGAGAAAGTCAGACTCGGGCAAGAAATTGAAAAGAACTTGAATGAATTGTTAGTGTTCTGAGCCCCTGTCAGTGTTGACTGAGTGTAGGGGATGGACGTAGGTTTTCCTCCAATTGCTTTTACATGCTTTTACGATTCGACTGTGATCAGCTCGCTGCCACCTGTATCAACATGGCGGGGTCAGGCCTCCTGAAGCAGATGCCGACATTGCTACAGAGGAGGGGGAGGGTTGCACCGTGCAAATCGGAGTTTCTTGATTGGACATTACTCCGGAAAGACATGCAACCACACTTTAGCCTTGACCAATTAGGATCTTTGGGTTAGTGTGGTGCGCACTCCGGAGTCAACTGCCTTTTCTCTGTGGACTATTCGATGGATATGATGGATGCGCGCCATTCTTTTTGATCTCATTGTGCCTAACCAATTGCATTGAATCGTAATACTGTACTCATTCCCAATTCATCCATTAGCAATGACCATGGTATACCAACAGTCAACCATTATTAATTACCATGGTCGGTATAATGATATCATTAATTGCTATCCATTACTAATTAGCATTACTCAAGCAACTATCCCCTCTGTTTCGTGCCACGTCGCAGGAGGAAGACGGTGTCTTGGTGCACGAGTCTTTGTGCAGTGTTTTTCAAGGTTTTTCGGATCCGGGCTGTTGAATGACCCACTCTAAAGACTGAAACTTTGGGCACCCAACTGGAACAGTCAAAATTGGAACTTGTCCATACTAACTGTCTGCATTCAGACACTACAGTAACCTATAACTCATGCCAACACTTGGAACTTTATATGTCATAATTGGAGGATAGCAAATTTCTAAACATCGGTCATATCAGTAGATGGTCATGCAATTTCCGAGATCCCCAATCGTTGCTACAAGCGCATGGTGGCCGCGCTACGAGGCTTCCAGCCACACATGACCTTGGCCAAGACCAGCCGTGCGACTGATGGAGCTCGCATTCCAGAGAGCTGCTGGCAGGTCACCGTGTCCGGATGGCTTCTCCTAGGATCCCCGGGACATCCCCGGGACATCCATGAGACATCCATGAGACATCGATGGGACATCCATGGCACCTACACAGGACATCACAGGAACTCCATGTTGATTGCTGCAAGTCACATGGAGATGAGACTCGAACCCATGGAGGCCCTTCGAAATGTCGAGCTGGGAACCGTGAAAGCAGACTCTTTGGAACTGTGCCGGATGAAAGGGGATCCAGAAACGGGTGGCTTGGCTACCAGATACTACCAGTACACCTGTCAACAGTCCAGGCAAGCTCAAGATGCATCAAGGCGTGCCCATAGCATGTGATATGCATGTTATCATCTCTTGATTGCAAGGGGGTTGAACTGCTGAAGCATCAGCAGATTCGACCGGCCGAGGTTATTATCAAATAGATCACCAAGTGTCCCTGAAGCGCCAGTGACCAGCTTGAACTGCATTGCTGATGGATGCTGATGGTATGCTCAAAGACTGGGAGTAAGAGAAAGTAAGTCTGAAGTGGCTGTGGGACAATATTCCCCCATATCAACCATTGATTCCGCAATACCAACTATTGTCATTGTATTCCAAGAGAAGCTTTGTATTCCGCCTTATTGCTTGCTATCTCCCTTTGTTGATGGTTGCTATTGATCCATGGCGAAGTGTATGAAGGAGCAGTTAAGGGGCACTTTGCAAACCTTACAAATGGAAACCGCACGGCGGTTTTTCCGGGAGGTGCTGCTTTTTTTTTACCCTCGCTGTTTTGGAATCCAGGGCTCCGGGAGAAGAAGATGTAGAAAAAATTGAGAAATACCTTGGAGACCGAGGTAGCATGCGCGATGCAGATCTTCGCTTCCTGAAGACAACAGCTTTCTTTGGGAAGCGAGCACAGGCAGATGATTGGTTTGTTTTTTTCCATGTTGCCAGCGCTGATGTTCCACAGGCAACTGATCTGGACCATTGCGTCCTCAAATGTTAACGTCAGAGTGCGTGTGGGCTGCTTTTTTGTTAGTGCACAAGGTGCGGGATCATTTGACAATCAACTTTTGGGGGACGCAGGTTGCATCAGCTTGCCACAGTGCCGTTCCCTGATCAAGGCCTAAAAGTGGGGCTAGATCAGAGTGTTTCTAGACCGTTTCTTCGAAGCTGCAACAAGTGGCGAACTTTGATGATTTTAAAGCTGACCTGTCGGATCAAAGAAGGACAACTTAGCGCCGAGGGCGATTTGGTCTCGTGGTTTGATCTGTCTTCAGATGATCATCCCAACTATATAATACCTTTTTTTTTTTTTTTGGTCGAATTTCGATGAAATGCGAACCAAAAGATCCGTATTCACCGGTTGGGTCCGTGAAACCTCCCCAAATTGAAGCTTACCAGGGAATTGCGGCCATGGAAACATATCAATTTGTACACCAGCGGGCAAACATATGGGGACACGTGCAGGCATGCTTTGCCCGCAGTGACCCTTGCAAATAGGAACTTGGCCTGAGGAAAAGCCTACGTTTGCTCTTGGTTGGCTCAAGGATTTAATATGACCAAGAATAATTTGCCTCGGCCCCTAACAAGATCGCAGGAGTGGTGGGAACATGAGGTTTCATATGTTTTCTACATCTTTTTCTTGTCATCATTTTCATCCATAAAAAACATGCGAATCATTTCATCCAATTCAAACGACTGGTCTCGGATTGCCAGCTCCAAGCGGTGCTCTGCGTTGGACGTAGCCTCATGACTCATGACAACACTTCTCGTTGCGTATGTGAGCGGCACCGTATTGTACGAGCCTTGCAGCCATGTAGGCGTCTAGTTGCTGAACATGTTTGATTAGTTTGATTGGTTGATCTAGCTGCATACTTGTTTGGTTTTGTAGAACAAACTGTGAGGTGTGTTTGTTTTATTGTCGCAACTTCAAGCGCTTGCCACTGATGAACAGGGCAGAAAGGATATAGCTTACGCGTAGTCGTAGTAGGGCATTTCAGACATTCAGCACGCTTTATGGATCTCAGCTAGTCTCAGCTGATGTGTGAGCTACTATCTCCGCCTGGTACTTGTAGCTGGCACACTGACAGTGTGCAGCAGCCATTTATACTCAGGAAAGTGGTGTCGGCGAGCTCAATTTGTCTGTGGGGGATCTGAAGTCAAAGCTGGAACCGTTCTGCAGACACTTGCCTTTGCAGGGGTTTGAAGTTGGATGATGACTTGCTATTTGACTTCACCGCGAACTGGATGATTTTGGTGCCTTAGTCATCGCTAATGTAGATATTTTTTCCCGCTCTCATCAAAGGCGGAAACAAGAAAGGGCGATTCCATGCTGATGTCACGATGTAGCTCTTACCTGTCAGAGGGTGCTGACAAAACCAAACAAATCAGCATCAAATCAGCTGCTGCAGGAATTCCACCACAGGCAGGGGCGGGCTCCGCTAAGCGCAATGCGTGTTGGGTACTGCGGCGCGGTGTTGCTGAAACCAAGAGGTGGGTCAGTGACTTGGGCGTTCTGGTGAACTTCGTCGATCTTAGTCTCACATTAGCACCTACAACATTCTACAACCATAATTATAACCTAAATCTATCTAAATCAATCCAAATCAACCTAAATAACCTAAGATCCTCAAGCAGAACAGTACCACTCCCGGTTGCTGCGCGGTCTGACGGCCCAGCACGCGGGATCTGCAGGAGCAGCTCTTGGCCTTGGAATCAGATGTCTTGGACAACTGCGTTTCGCTCCGCGACCTACCCAGCCACCAGGCCGTGCGACTCAACGCAGTGAAGTCTCAAGCCATGGTGGGCCCCAATCCGGTGGTTTCTTACTATAGCGGACCCTCCAAAATGGTGGGATGAATCTTTTTAATCGTGCCTTGTTGCTCTGCCAAATGGCAGGCATTGATATATATACTATGTGCAATCTATGTGCATCTATGTTCAATATATAGAGCAAGATTGCGCACGTCTATGCAATTCTCTGTTTTGATTCGTTTTCCTGCGAATCGACATTATTGCTTGCCTTGCAGGGCGTGCTACGTTTGACACTGATCCGCACACTTACCCGCATGGTGCTGAGCGGAGGCAGAGATAGGAAGTGCCCTGGATTGGATAGCAAGCTTGGGAGGAATTTGGAGGTGGCTTTTATTGCCAGAGTAGACAATTACCTCTGGAATTGACAAATTGGTTAGCAAAGAAACTGTCATCAAGTCTCAAGACTGGTACGGATGCCACCGAATTTGTGGATAGACAAGAAGCAGAACCAAGGGTTGATTTTGCCAGTTGTGCCGCCAGATTAAAACCCCCCGTGTTCACTGTCATTTGATGCCATTTGCCCGTGCACAAGGCTCCTCCTGTGGGATCTGAATGGCAGTGATGCCGATCGAGATTTGCATGGACATACGCCGCTTGAAAGCTTTATCAACTTCTCTTGTTTGCTGTGCCATTCTGACTGGTAGGATTCTGGTTGTGAAGCAACATGGCAGAAACAGTGATTGCAAAACTGGTTTTTGTTGTGATTTTCACATGTCGCAACTACACAAGTCTGTACCAGATGGTGAAGAATATACAAACGTGCTGGAGTCCTGGAGGATTCTGAATGTGGCTGTGGGTGCTCCCCCGCTAAACAGTCTTTGTTGGGATGCGACCTGTCCATTTTTTGGGTTGGATGGTAGTTATGAAACAAAAGTGATGCCAAACAATACGATCAATACGTGTATAATCAGATCAATCGCATAATATATAGACATAACTCCTGGTAGAGATTTTATCATATTTAATAATGATTAATGCATGAATCACATATGATATATGTTTTGTGTGCAATCCAATTAACAGATGGAATTAGATGATTAGTAATTAATTAAAAGAAAAGATTAATCACAATCACTATAAGTTAATCACAATCAATCACTATAGTTAATTAGTTGCCATTAATTGATGACATTTAATCACATTATATAATGTTCCAAAGGTTCTGCAGGGTGCCATCCTGTCGCCACTGTTTGTCGCTGTGCCTCAGGATGTCGCTGTCGTGTTTGTGCGTCAACTGGCCACGGCAGCGGGCCTTGAGCGGCAGCGCGGACAGATCCATCCAGTAGCTGGGAGCTCGTGCCCGCAGCTGTGGGGGGTCACCGCGTCCCAAGCGTAACACCTTTGGGATGAGGTGACATAGAAGTCGATCTTGATGATGATGATGATGATGATGATGATGATGATGATGATGATGATGATGCTGGTGGTAATGACAGGGTGACGGTGATGATGATGCTGATGATGCTGATGCTGATGATGCCGATGATGATGATGATGATGCTGGTGGTGGTGGTGATGATGGTGATGATGCTGGTGGTGGTGGTGATGATGGTGATGATGCTGGTGGTGGTGATGATGATGGTGGTGGTCATGATGATGATGATGATGATGATGATGATGATGATGATGATGATGCTGGTGGTGATGATGATGCTGGTGGTGATGATGATGATGATGATGATGCTGGTGGTGGTGATGATGGTGATGATGCTGGTGGTGGTGGTGATGATGATGGTGATGATGATGCTGGTGGTGATGATGATGCTGGTGGTGATGATGATGCTGGTGGTGCTGGTGGTGGTAATGATGGTGATGATGATGCTGGTGGTGATGATGATGCTGGTGGTGATGATGATGCTGGTGGTGGTGGTGATGATGATGATGATGCTGGTGGTGGTGATGATGGTGATTATGCTTTTGGTGGTGGTGATGATGATGGTGATGATGATGCTGGTGGTGATGATGATGATTACCAAATTCCGGGACTTGGACGTGACATGACCTCATGAAACAATATGGTCATCAAAAGGCCAGGATCTGGTCGCCAGAGATGGCTTGCATGTTTCAACCCCTGAAGCCGGTTTGAGTTTGCACACCCTTCCGGAAGCATCAACGTTTGCGCCCAGCACCCTGGTGACATTTCGCCTGCAAGCGTTGTGCCATGTTGTGCCGTGATACCTCTTTGCAGAGTCCTTTTCATCATCATCGTCATCATCATCAGTGCAATCATCATGATATTTAATGATATTTATCATGTTCTCATGGTCTCATGGTCATGATTGTCAGGTCGTTTGCTCAGTTCATCATAGGCGCCATGGGGCTCTGTACTTGCAGTCGCTACAGTAACAGTTGCCGTAGGACATAGGCGGCCTGGACGGTATTGAGTCAATACTGATCCAGTGAAAGGCAAGACTCTGTTGCCGCTATTCGTAGAATCAGCTGACCATTCTACTGCCTTGCCTATTCATCCTGATCATCCATTTTTTCATCTAGCCATTCTCAACCTCCCACAGACCATTTTTTCCCAATCTCAGGTATTGGGACTTGACTACCTGCCGATGCTTGCTTGAGCTGCCCCTCGGCGCCACGGTGGCGCAACTTTCGTACTGCAACTTTCGGCATCGCCATTGTCATGGGCACCATGCATTTGTGGGTGAGATCGAACGGATT
This sequence comes from Symbiodinium kawagutii, assembly GCA_009767595.1. Lineage (NCBI taxonomy): Eukaryota > Dinophyceae > Suessiales > Symbiodiniaceae > Symbiodinium > Symbiodinium kawagutii. The sequence goes on along the minus strand of VSDK01025442.1, from coordinate 169,862 downwards.
AATTATATACATAGAGTGAATCCAGCATCATTTGGAGGTGTGTGCCCCAGATGACTTCTTGCAAAGAGTTGAATGAGAGGCAAGATCTTTTTCGAAGGTCAACATGTCAGAAGAAAAGAGCTTTGCGTCAGCGAGGGTGACTACGGTCCACTAGCTGACCGGCCAACCAACTGTACCCCGGCAAATGTAGAATTCGAACCATTCGGACTCTCAAAATCCTTCAAGAAGAAGACACAATCAATACAGTAATCAACGTCAAAGTGGCCAGTTTTGCTGATGACCACCAGTAACCCCCGATGTATGGGCAATGCCCCACAAAAGCATAGCAGCCGCACCACAATCAGCACAGCCTGAGGCGAGGACACACTGATGTCGCGACATGGTGTGCAATTTGATGCTCACGACATGATTGCGGAGGGAACCACAAGGGCAAAAATGTGGAATGTTGACGGTCAAGAAAATCAGCAAGACTTGAAATCTCCAATCCGCTCCATGGTCAACCAGGAAGTGTTGTGCCTTTTTTTGTCGCGCAGGTATGGAATAGCCGTCATATCATATCCTGTAGTTGTATCAGCGTCCCCTGGGGCCGGGGCTAATCTTGTGCTGCATTCAAAGGAGCTTGAGCCCACCTGTCTCAGGTGACATGCCTTTCCGCGCATTGGGACAGCAATGCAGCAATAAGTGCTAGCTTGGATCAAACACTCCTGTTTCTTGCCGGGAACTGCAGGGACTGAAATGGCGTTGTGCAAGACATGGAGGGTTTCAACATGTTTCAGCCACACTCCTGACATATCCGTTTGCACTCCTCGAATGCTGTGATTGCAGACAGGTAGAATCCGACTCACAAGATTGTCATACAGCCAATTGGGCAGGGTAGCGCTTGGACGTGGGGCAGTTGGGGGTGCTTCCACAACAACAAAAACATGTTCGCACCCGAGGCTATGGGACTTGGACAGCGGTGAAGTAATGAAAGAGCTCATGGATTTTCGGCTGCATGTAAAAGGACTGCAGGCAGTTGTGAGGGTCCATTTGGTTGATTATGGTTGCCTTCTAGTCTTGGGCAGATGTCTCTGAGGGCAAGGGTTCTGGTACAGATTTGTGAGGGAACTGTTTCTGTTGGTGCTGTTCACTCTGTGATTGAGCGGGTAGTATAGTGAGGTAATCTGCGAAGAGGGGCTTGAGGTTCTTACTTATACGTTGCATTCGTGTGCAGCCTTGGGAAGCAGTTCAGACAGTTTTCAGGTGCGCATATGATCCAGCTGGGCTTGTGAGTGTGTAGATGCATGCGTTGGGTTCCACGACGGCTAAGGACCATGCCAGTCCCACAGTGTGCTTGGAGGTCGACTGGACTGGTCGGCAGGCCACCAGCTGCAACCTTTGTGAAGTTCTCACATGAGACTCACGCATGTTACTGCCCAAACGAGCGACCCAAACTGGAGATGTATGCTGGGTGCAAATGTCTATGCAGTAGTAGCTTAGGTCCTTTGCCTTAGCCTTACTGCTTGTAGTTGCAGTTGGTGCTTTGAACCATAATTGTGGTGGGAGAGGCGCTGGTACTTTCAGCACCTGTGGCATTTCGGTGGCCCCAAGTGTGGTTTAACTTGAATTTCAATGTGGTCCCCTACTCCAACGCAGGAGAGTTCTAAGAGTACTGATTTCACTGGCAAAGCCGATTCTTCGGTGCAGGCGCTAGCTGTTTCTGCAGATGGAGTGATGCGATTGTGGGACCTTCGCCAAGACAGCGCCGAGCGTGCTCCACTTTGGGGAGAGGTCCGTCAACTGTTTGTTACTTGGGCTGCATGGCCTGCATGTGTGTTTGTGTGAGCCGGTTCCAATCGATTCCAACTGGTTACAATACCCACTGAGTTCCAGAACATTGCAACAGAGACGCTGATAATTCGAATGCGCACCTCCAGTTCTAGTGTCAGACTGCAGAGTTGTCTTGGACAATTTCGCAATTGCAGTTTTCCCAAGCCAGTGTCCATGGGAAGAAGTTGTGCAAGAATGAGAGCGTGTGATGCTCTCATGTTTGAGCGGACTATGGAGCTTTTGCATGCTTTTGGCAAGGGTGTGAGTGGGGGCGCTTGTATACTCTACATGGAATAAATCACAATAAATCAGCTCATTCGGCCTTGGATCCCCAGCAGTAGTTTCAGTGCAGGATGGTCGATGCTCAAGCTTGATGAAAAAGGGAAACGAGACTGGACCCAGCCTGCCCTAACCCCTGCTGGCAATGGAACAGAAGGAATTAACAAATGATGGCAATCAATGGCAACCGCACGACATGGTGACAAGACTGTTGAAGCATGGTTTCGCCTTCATTCAGTGTACTTGGTTGAGAAGTGGTGCGTGACTGCTACAGCAGCTGTGCCAATTGTTGCCGCAATCCTCAATGGAGGATCCACTTGGTGATGGGAATGCTGTTCGAGCCATGCCAGATTTGTTGGACCAGGTGAATTGGGCCAGCTTACAAGCACTGGTTGGATGCGCTGATGGCCATGTACTGCTTTGGGACCTTTGTCCATTCCAGGCCTGGCAGATCCTGACACTGGCACGACTCAGCCCGCATGTCGCACGTTTTTGGCCAGGTGTTGCGGAGATGCGTGCCACCGGGTGTGCAGATTTCTTGCATGCCGGGATTCCTGAGCATGAAAATTTGAAGCAACGAGCATTTAGGTAAGGATTCCATAGGATTCAGGCAATTTCAAGCATGCTAAGTTAGATTGATTGCTGTTCAGATACTCCAGCTCCAAGGTCTGCCAAACCAGATCTTTCAGAAGTTGCCCTTGCCACCGAGGGCATTCTGCAAATATGGAGTGCCTTGGATGTGCTTCATCAGGTCACAGCAAGTGGTGTTTGGGATGCAAGCAGTGACTCAGCAGATGCAAACACACATAGTAAGACTGACCTTTTCAAAGTCAGAAAGTGCTTGTTGGCCGTGTGCGACTCAACAGGGTCTTTGAGGACGAGTTTCGCCGCCTTGCCCCACATTCCTGGTTTGCACCAATGCCTTTGAGGTTGCAACCAGGTGAAGGAGACACCAGCTCCAGACAAAGCTTTCGAGGTAAACAGTATCTCGGCAATGCTCAAAGTGGTGCTGCGAGTGGACCAACCAATTAGATCCAATCAGATCCAAGCAGATCCAATCAGATCCAAGTAAATCCAAGTAAATCCAATCAGATCGAATATATAATGTAGACCGAATATGATCCAATTACACATGATAGCATTAAAGCGTTGGGTTGGTTTGATGGACCATGCGAATGTTCGAGGTGAGGTGCATCGCCTTCATGTAGACTGGTTTGGCCGCAGTGCTTTGACTTGTGGACAGGCACTTGGAGGGACAGATGGTGAGGATCTACGCATGGGATTTACAGGGATCAGCATCCAATTGATTGATATTGGCCTGGGATTTACATGGATTTGCATCCAATTGATTGATATTGATGGCAGGGATTTGCGGGGGGGCATGGATGTCAAATCTGCTCATGAAACCAGCTCTTCTGAATGCTGCCAGATGCTCAAAGAGACCAACATCCATTTTCCCAAGAAGGATCAGATTTTGCCAATTTTTGGACGCGATACTGCGCGCCATGCCCCAGTGAACTGTCAGGATGGAGTGGTCAAGTTCTGGAATTTGACCATGGCTCAGTGCTTACGAGCTGCTTGGCATGCAAAGCTCAGGGCAGAGGCCATTGGAGCAGAGTTTACTATTTTGCATTTTGCTCTCCCCATCCTGCCTGCAGAGGGGCGCTATCTATCTATCTTATCTACCTATTTGCACTCGAATTTTGTATAAATGTGTTTCTCTATCTTCTTGGGCCAAGGTGTTGGGACATCATGGCCGTGCAAGCTCCATTTCTGCTGCTCGGAACTTCTATCTTTGGTTGCTCGGGTCGTACTCGGCAGTTGCGCTCAGCTTCGATTCAACAGGGCTCATTTTTCTCCGAAGATTGATTCTAAGCAGATCTAATCAGGACTTAGTGTAGCGTTGTTAAAACATTTTTTCCCCTTCTTCATGATACAGCTATAATATGCTGCCATAGCTAGTTTTAGTTGATAAAGAGGGGCTAATTAACCGTGAACCGTTACTATAGATAATATATCAATGAACCATTAACATGAACTATTGACCAAGTAACTACGTCTATAGTTAACCAGTACTAACCATTGGTATGATATATAAACCATTAACATCCATTAACCATCAATTCTAATACTACATTGGTTGGTTAGTATAATACCATTAACTATGGTTAATGATGATACTTATCGGGTAAATCATTAACCAGTACTAACCATTAATATGATCTATAAACCACTAACATACCTTAGCCATTGATTCATATGATATGGCTCACCTTCTGCAGCTATCAACGGTCACGCGAGGTCAACTGGCCGCTGGCCCTGGCGGTCACCGCAGCCGAGCGGAGCGTGAAACTCTGGGACTTGTGCCGAGGACGTTGTGCACCGACTGCACGGCCAGCCCTGGCTTTGGGTTCAGCTGGTGAACATCCAAAGAAATGGCTATGGGTCAGTATTGACCAACAATGATAGGGGATAATAACCAACAAAACAATGGTTTTATGATGGATCTATAGGATCTATAGGGAAAACTATGGTTTATGATGGGGCAACCAGGGGTACGGGGTTTTGATCCATAGCCAAATTACCATAGATCGGGCTACAGTGAATGATGGGCTATAGTGATCTGGTCATATGGATCACTGATAGGCCATAGTGATTGGTGAGCAATGATTCGTGTCCGGTATTTGTCAGGATCTTTACTTGCCTCTGGCATTGGAATATGGTTGGATATGGACCTGTGGGTTACTGACCCAAGTTGCTCTTGGCCTAGGTTTGCAAACATTGGACCTTGGTCGCAGTGCTGCCCTTGAAGTGGATTGGCAGAAACACCGGTTGCTGGTGGCTGGAGAGGAGCGTTTGCCAGCGATGACCTGGTCAGCCGTGTAATATGTTGACGTCAATTGCCTGAGAGTGTAAACATTGAAAATCATTTTCGATACAGATCCGAGTGTAAACATGAAAATAAGACCACGTTACCTGAGAGTGTAAACATGCAGATCCATGGAGATCGTTGAGAGTTGCATTTGTGGACTGCTCCAGTGGTGCGGGTCAGCCACATTTGCCCGTCAGGATTCGGTTCTTCGCCTTCGGGAGACCTTCCGACACGGAAGATGCATTGGCAGCCTGCAGGGGTCACTCAGCAATCAACATCAGAAGCATTTGGCACTTGCAGTTCCCCACGGCAATACATTTACATGAATGGCAAGAGAAAAAGAAAAACAGATCAAAGCCATTTGCGAACAGAATTTGCTATGAGGACGACAATGGATGACCATTCATTGCAAAAAGCTATCAGAAAGGCCTGTTGTGAGCGCGGAAAAACAAGTTGTTTTGGGGTATCAGGCCACACAATGCTGTATGTATATTTGTTTTTTGCGCTCACAACAGGTTTGTAATCATTGTGGTTTTAGTTCTTTACTTAATATGTGCCTTAAAGAAATGAATGAGCATGTCCCAAAGAAATGAATGACCATGGCTGTCTGCTGTACGTCCTTTATCTCACATCTTCACACAATGTCTGCTTCATGTGATTGGATTAATCTGGATTAATCTGGATTAATCCTAAAACCAAAAAACCAAAAAAACAAAAAAAAAAAAAAAAACAAAAAAACAAAAAAAAACAAAAAAACCAATGATTTGGGGACTACTTAGATATCGGCCCCCTTCAGACTAGTCTGGAAATCTTTGGTTTTTTTGTTTTTTTTGTTTTTTTTGTTTTTTTTTGGTTTTAGGATTAATCCAGATTAATCCAGATTAATCCACACTCATCTAGTCAGCTCATCACAATATCAAAATCCTTTCTGCTGCAAATATTGGCTGCGTTAGTACAGTATCTGTGTCCTTCATCTTTAGCTAGGACTATGTAACTTACCCTCGTTCAAATAATCTTCAATTTTGTTTAATCATAAGCACCATAGATAGCAATTGACACTACCATAACCACCACGATAACAATAATGACCATCATAATTCATAAATTACAACATAGGTCATTATATCTAAAAGAAATTATTTTGACCAAAATTAGACATAATGACCATCTAAACCATAGTTGACAAAGCATCACAACTATGATTAATTAAAACATCAGCCATATATCAATGTCAAACCTGTGCTTTTGGAGGCTTTGGTATTTTGGCAGTGGCAACAGTCTTGACCTTTATGGCTTAAATAAATGTATTTAGGTGGCTGCTGATACTGTAGTTACCATGGTTGCTTACAGTTCTTTGGTTACTTATGGTCACTTTAGACTATATATTGTTGTTGTTACCTACTGCTGATTCTTCACCATACTAGTGGCTCATAACCACTCATTTC